>BSBK01007577.1:0-280000 GCA_027943335.1 Chamaecyparis obtusa | reverse complement strand
AGTTTTTTAGGAGTTTTTTTTTTTTGTAAGTTTGTTTTTTATGATGATACTTAGGTGTCGCCCCTTACAACCAAACTAAAAACTAAAAATTAACTACACACTAATAGAAAATCAACATAAAAAATTACTAGAGTTAAACAGTAGATTGAAAGCTAGACCTGACATCACGTAGTCCAACAACATATTTATAGCTAAAACTAAAAGCAAACAATAAGTAACCAAAATTTTCACCTTGGAACCACAGTTCAATAAACTAGTAGCAATACTTAGGAGTATATTAAGAACGACAAAAAAATTCATACTGGAACCATAGTGCAATTTACAATAAAAAATGAAAGATCTGACAAAAAGTCCATGTGGGCAATTAAGAACGTTAACAATATTTTTCCAAAGAAAGCTACGCATGACCAACATATGGAGCACATGAATGTAGAGTCCTTTGGTAGTAAATTCAAACAATTCATTGTAGTTTCCTTCATTCTCAACATCCTTTCCTAGCACCTTTCTCTACACACGAGGCACAAGGAAATTGCTAGATTATGTGGCACAGAGAGGCTGAACCTTGAAATGCTTCCCATCTTCCTTTCTAGGTCAAGAACCTTGGTCCTCAACCTGCCCAACTTAGTCTTCAATGTCATCAACTCAGTGGTTGTTTTATGACAGTCAGTGTAGTTTCCTTTAACAATAGTTATGTTAACATTCTCCTCTTTTGGTAGTATATCCCTAGTTAATTCTACAGGCTATTGCCAGAAATATGGGTGGAGATATTATAAATAGATTTATTTAAGCTCTTATTTTTATTTGTTTCATCATCTTTTCTAACAAACATTTGTCTCCTCTCACCCTTCCCAAATTTGCACAGAGGCCAACCCAACTTTCAAAAGCATAAAATTGAATGCAATTAGGGAAATATGTTATAAAAATGTTATTGGTTTAAAGAGAAGTTTAAGCCTCATATATCAGCTTGGGCATAATAATTTATGTATCCCTTCACAATACTATCTCATGTGGACAAAAAATTACAATACACAAAGGCCTTTTAGGATGGATTTCCATAGTATATGACATCCACATCTTTTTAATAAATAAAAGGTATTCATTAATTAGGCATCTACTATGGTCACTATGAAATGATGTAATCACATCATTATGGGACCCTTCTTAAGGTTCATATGGCTCCTACAATCTATTGCTCACCGTGTACTCAACTTGATATTACTAATTGTGACATGACCACCCCAATCCCTTCAGCTAGTCCATGTCACTAAGCCTTTTTTCCATGTCACCCACTTCTTATCCAAATTCATTTTCAAAACAAAATTTTCCTATCTCAATCCTTCAAAATAAATGCCTCTACAATCCAATGTCCAAAACATGGTTGTGCATAATAGAATTTGTAACAACCAAAACTAAAGTGCATTTCATCAATGTTGGTAATTGAATTATCCTCCCTTAGAATATTCTAAACATGATTTGGACGGAATTCTTTCTTCCTCCAACATATCAAGTCTTCATTATGATAGTACAACGAAGCCATAGACATCTAAAACCATATTACCTTCTCTAAAGACATGAATTTTAAAAAAAAAGCTAAAAAGAAGTTTGTCGATATCTCTCACAATCCCTTCAATAGACTAGTTGATTATAATCCTACATCAACAATGAGTTTAGAATCACCTTTTATAGGTAGAACCCTAATCCCAATTGAAAGGGAAATTTAAGACCCCCTAGTAGAGATATCCCTTCAGTTTATTTTCTCATGTTTTTCTCAAGGTCACCACTATAGGTTGCCACCATCTCACAAAAGCATGTACTTATAACTCCCTCCACTATACCATTGTTGTGGGACCGACTTGTAGCACCATCTAAATTTATTTTGAAATATCCACATATAAGGAGGATCCATTTAGTATTTATCATTCTCAATATTTTTAAATAATTAAACCTAGCATAAGAGCTAGATAGAACTTGATTCCTATCAACTTCACATCATATAGCCAAGTAGGAGGAAATGAAGGGAGAGGACATGTAGTAACTTAAAGATTTTCCATAAGTAGTTTCAGTCAACTTCTCAACTCCACAAAAAATATTATGGTTCCTCTCCTTCTAAGTGCTCCAACCAAGATGGGAGGGAACTACTCCCGTAATTATCTAATAAGAGGATTATGACAAGTCCCTAACCAATTCATAGATAATTTTTGAGCATATATATTCATATCCCAAGGAATTTCAAGCTTCTACAAAACTATACTCCATAGGGCTTGTGTATAATTACAATGGATTAGCAAGTGAGGGATATTTTCCTTCTCATGTTTGCATAGCATACAAAAATTATGAAGCTTAAATCTGTGCTTAATAAGATTATCCTTTATGATTATTTTTTTATTCATTGATGTCCACCAAAAGAAATTGATTTTGGGAAAAAGCTAGGGGTTCCAAACTTTTTCCAAAATCTAGTATTGTTGTCTTCATTTAGAAGTAAATAGTAAATAGTTTTGATAGTAGGATGGGGGATTTCCCTTCCTCTAGTAGGGTTACCCTTTGAGGGTTTTTAGCACTCTTCTCCCCCTGCATTGTCTTATTATAGATTTCCATCAACTTTAGAAGCCCTTCAATGAAGGGGTACTCATCACTTTTTTCCTCTAGGCCTTCCATGCTAGATTTACCAACTATAGTTGTACCCTCCACGATGGATGTGTATATCTCCATTTTAGAGGTTTTTGTTAGAAGGCTCTACATTTAGCTATCAAATGTATCAATTTAATATTTTCTTTTGTAATATAATATAGTATTTTCATAAACCAACACCTAGGTTTATTTGTGCAACTTGGATTGCAAGGTAATAAAATTAGCGAGATTCTTATTAACAAAAACATTCCCACAAAGTGAGAAAAAAATAAGAAAGATTTTTCCTTTCTCACATCATCTATATGAACATAAGATTGAATGTTCTTCTATTCCACCTAAAAAATTCCTTATCCCAAAAGTGGGAGTCTTGACAAGTAAACCTACACTAGCATTATCTTATTTAAGTCTGATGTAGGATCCAAACCTAGTTTCAACTTATAGAGTAAGAGGGCACTAGATCTCCCTTTATATTAAATTTGAACAAGAAGAGAGCACCAAACATTTTTCTTATTGTGACCCATCCTTTCATCTTCCACTCTAGTGACACCCATTTTTTCCCATATCTATTATCGGTCTAAAGGAAAATAAACTTCCCAACTAAGTAATTTTTATTTATTGAAGAAACAATGCACTCCACCACCAAGCTAGACAATTCAATTGCAATTCCTTTCTTCATTTGTAAGCGCTCAAGAAATAAATCACATTTCACATATTTTTGGTTATCACCAACAAGCACATATTCACCCATTGGGTTCAAGACTCTCGTTCTTTTAATGAACATTTTATGACTTTATGGAGTCCTTAACATTTTTTTTGTTGCATCTTGGATTAGATTCAATGGCATCTAGAGAATATCTATCTACCATCTAAAATTTAATGGTTAAGCTATTATACATGTTAGAAAGTGAATATTTAGTGAAAAATATTGATTCCAATGTGAAAGTTGGCCAAAATGTGTAACCTAGTATTATGGGATCACCCATTGTATTTTAATTATTTTGATCCACTTTTTCTTTATTTATTCTTTTCTCTTTCACACTCACTATTTATTATTTATGTGAAACATGTTTCAGTATTTGACATATCCTATCTATCTTTTGCATCAAGAGTGAGTTTATGTGAGTTTGTATATACATGTCTATCGTGATTGGTTATGTAAAATGTGTTTCTAGTTTTGATACTCATAAAATTTGATTGGAATGAGTTTCAAACAATTTGCATTCACTAACTTTTATGAAGTGTATTTTATAGTTCTACTAAGTCCACTTAATGTTTGTATGTTCTACATTGGTATTCAGAAAATGTGTATGAAGAGTGTTTTGAACTTTTGAATTCAATCCACTTAGTATTTAATTGTGTGAAGCATGATTTGATTATATTATCATGGGAAGGGACCAAAACCATTATAACATAGTCATCAAAGAAAAAGGGACGAATCTCACAAGGTGTGAGATTTATAATACACTTGGCTAGAATCTTTAAGGATTTTGAACAAAGCGCAAAACTAATATAAAATAAGGGTCTTGTCCCTAAAAAGAACCTTCACTTTTGTAACACATGAAAGAGAAATAGGAGAAGAACCTTTCCTCCTCTGATGAATCATGGTCCAAGAAATACTATCATCATGGGTTCAAATATTATGGGAAATAAGCAATGACTCCACCATAGTGTAATCATTAAAAAATTTATAAGGGACAGTAAGAGGTTTGATCATAATAATAGTGTTAACTATGGTTAAAGATCAAGCCACTAGGATATTAATAAATAGGCATGTAGAAAGAGTCGGGTGTGTTGTAGGAGTATTTTTAGTTATGGCCATAAAAAAAATCATTGTAGCTAGACTAAAATAAATATAGCACTCCATGGTCATGTTGGGAGTGTTTAAGAAAGAGGTATCCTTTGAAGTGTTATAAAATTTATTCATAAGTGACCATTCTTTCACCAAGTGGAAGAACCCTTTGAATACCCAAGAGAGAAATATAAAGTTAAGTGTCCATTAGCAAATAAAAATGATATCTAAAAGGAAGACCCTCATAATCCAATAATTATGATCAAGGTTGATCACATTGTCATGAAAAGGTTTGGAGATGTTTATATCAGCTAAGATGTGAGTGGAGGTCGTATGCCCAATATGTGAAGTAGAGTCATTAACCTTAAGTAAGCGACCAACTAAGTTGATTATGTCTTCAAAACAAGTATCCTCCCAAAGTTGGAGATAAATATTAGAGAGTCTATTCGAGACCAATCACACATGTAGTGGTTCTAAGAGGGGGTTAAAGGAAGGAGACCAAGGCTTCATTGAAAGAAAGTGTTCCTCTCAAGCCCAATGATTCTTAAATACCAAATCTTTTAGCCTTTTATCATCATAAATCATAAGCACCTAAGTGGTGTATAATTTTATGATTGGTTAGCACCTACCTTAGTGTGTTATCATTATAGATTTCATATTAGAACTTAATAATTACACTTAATGCACACCTAAATTTGAACTATAGGTCCTCTAATCCATTCAAACTTTCTCAAAATTGAGGTAGGCTATTATTTCTAAGTGGGATCCTCTATTTTCCCTCCAATCAAATAATTCATCTCACCTCCTAGGACCTATTTAACTATTTTTTATCTTAGTATTATGTTTTGAACTTGTATTGAGTTGTTTTTATGAATCTTGCAACCATTGATTGTTCAAGACATACATAAAAAATTTGGGAATATTTAGAGTGGGGTAGAATGCCATTAAAATTCTACCTTAGGTACATAACACCAATGGAGTTTTGTGCCCATATTTGAACTAGGTCTCTATCTCGAGGTTTTTCATTGGAAATCTAGATTTATGGTTGGCCTACTCAACTCTATCTCCTGATTTTGTATAAAGGAAACCCTCAAAATTCATTTTGGCTATATGAAAGCAATTGAAAGGTGGAAGTCTCAATTTGAAGACATCCCATGAAGTGAAGGATTGCATGCAAATTAAAGTTTCAACAACTCTTCTATCAATCATCCAAATCTTTTCCAAGCATTCAAGTATTTAAAATCTTTTCAACACTATGGACACACAAAATGGTCATGATGATGGCTAGGAGATCAAAATCTAATGATTGGCTTGTACTATTCCTCTTAGGATTGGGTATGGTTTCTTGTTATCTTTAGATCTATATTTTTGTGTTTTATATCTATGTTATTTGCATGCATTCAATTACACATTGATTGCATTTTCATACTAGGGTTTACTATATCACACTTAGGGTAGACCTTAACATTCCATTTATGCATTCTAGCTCATAGCAATGTATACATACTCTAGATCCATGAGTACTGCACACTTTATTTTTGTCACGATTGGCTATCCATGGAAGAGAAAATCAGCAAAATAGGGGATTGACCAAGGAAAACCCCTTATAGCCACCCACACTCAAAAATATCATATTTACAGGTGCAAAAGATCTAAAATCTGGTTGTCAGAGCATCAAATCCATCCTAGAATATAGACAATATATTTCCTTCTTCTCCTAGTATAAAACCCATGGCATTTTTTCCATGCCAAAAAGCAATGAAATTTTACGTGTAGAGAGTTATAGGTCTCGAGATCTCTAATTTGTAGTTACAAGTCATTTTAGGCTTTCGACGGTCAAGAATTTAGATATGAAGTTTCATTTTCCCTATTTGGCTTTGAGGTACATTCAAATCTTTCCCCTTTCCATTTTCATTAGTTTTCCAGATTAGATTAGCTCTTATTTATTGATATCTCTCCACTCTTTCTCTTTTTTTTTAAGCAACAAAGAAATAGAAACCCTATTGTTTGGATTATGGAAAGGTGAGTACCAAGAGGGGAGGGGTGAATCAGTAACCTTAAAAAAAATTTCATTTGAATCCTTGTAGATATGAAATTCATTAACCGACTGTATTATTTGCATTCACCATACATTCAATAGTATTACTGAAATGTAAAATATCTGTAAACTAATCAAATATGAAAACATGAAACTTCATACACATAACATATGTATTTTGGTATCGTAGAAACACTTGTTAGAAGGTAAAAACTACGGTGGGGATGTAACCCACAAAACTTCACTACTGCAATAAATAAAGTTGTCAGTTAAGGCTACAAAGATTGATCACTTCTAGTGATCTTACCCTATTAGGAGTAACAAAAGGATCAGCTAGATCTACTCAGTTAGAGGATTTTAGTCTACTATGTTAAGAGATTTTTAAAAATATTATTAAGTCTACTCTATTAGGAGATTTAAGTCTGCTATAATTGCTAGAGAGTAACAGTGAAGATTGATCTTTTTGAAAATAACTTACATTTCTAATATCAGATCCATTAAGTAAAATATTGAAATCACCTTGTGATGAATATATCCTTTTTTACTACTCGGTATCCTTTTAATAGTTTTTGATAAACTAAATACTTTGTCAAAATCCTTTCAACATAACCCTGTCAGATCTTTAGATGTCTCCCAATGGTGGCTACTTCATGTGTGATACTACTTCAAAATGACATCTTTTTAATTCTTATATAAAAATGATTTGACCTAATTAGGGTTATGACACTATATAGATAACCTAAGATCAATTACTCACATGATTAACCTTGATCATCTTTACATAGGAATCACTAGTCATTAAATGATTACACCCGTATTAAATATTCACCTTGAACTATGTGTCATTCCAAAATTTTATGTAAACTTTGGATTACTTGGTAAATGTTGTGTCTCTACCTCAGTAAATTACTAATGCTCGATAATCCTATGTTCTTGGTGACTATTGTACTTGATAATCTTTGTGCTTGGTGGCTATGCTCTGTGTGTTGATCGAATGAACTTTTTTTCTTTTTTTACAGACTGTATGAATGATACCAATGACAAATCTTAACGTACTTAGGAGTAACATTCTCCCCTTTTGGAATTAGCATCAAAAACATATATATGTGTATGCTGACTACAAAAATTTTGACTAGAAAAAAAATTTGTAAACCAAAAATGTATGAATTGTGTGAACTCCCCCTTTGAATGTGCTCTCATTGTAAAGTACATATTATATATATATTTCCCCCTTTTTTGAAAGTAATGCAAAAAATGTACTTACAATTTGTCAAATATATTCTGATGGGATTTCTTGAGAGTGGCCAAGAGGTTTTCCCATTCCTCTTTGAGATTTTCTAGAGCAATCTTCTCTAAGCTGACTTGTGCATACATATCAAAAATGTTTTCTATAATGGATATCTCAGGGGTGGAAACCAATTCCCTTTCCTTTCTCGTATGATTCTACATCACCTTTAGGTGGGGTAGTAACTTGACCTATAGCTCAATTACCTATTCTCTTATTTTATCCTCTTCTTTCCTCAATTCTAGTCTTAACTACTAAATTTGTGTAACTTTTGCATAATACTCATAAAATGCATTTACTCAGTTGTTAGACTATTTTCACTATCCTTGAAGTCTTCATCTAGTTTCTTAATATTTTCACTAATCTCAGTAGTGAAAGATTCTATAGTGCATAGTTTTTGCAAAATTATAATAACCCTTTGAATAATACTTTCTAATTTAGTTATTACCTTAGATAGTTTTACCTTATTTACTGCCACTTCTTGGCTGATTTTCTCTGCAATCTTAAGCTGTATCTTTGACTCAGTTCTCTCTTCAATTCTCTTTTTAGCATCTATATTCAGAGAGTTTCAATTTGATCAATGATGGGAGTTGCCTCATCAAAATGGATATCAAGTACTACCTGATTTAAAATATCTCTAACATCCTCTAAGACTTGTTTGTGCTTTCTTTCTTGTCTTAGCTTTTCTTGTGCAGTCTTCCTTGTGCACAATTTTCCATATCTTCTTAGTGCTTCTGGGTCTAGGGTTCTTGGGTCACATGTAGGAATTTCAATTATTTTATCTAAAGTGACTGGACCCTTACCATGTTTCTTCTTCTTCTTCTTCTTCTTCTTCTTCTCCTATGTGTTGTATGTGGGAGATTTCCCATACGAAACTAGAGCTTTAGTCTCTGGATTAGACTTTTCTTTCTTGGTTGAAACACTTTCTTCCTTGTCTTTCCTTTTAACAACTGTACCCTCGGTCAGAGGTCCTTGGGCTTCTGGCCTAGTGTTAGTTGTAGAAACATCTACATTTGTCTTGGTTTTAGCTTCTTTATTCTCTACCTCTTGCTTTCATGCTCATTTGAATCCTTATCTCCTTCTTCACCCTATCCTTCAATGGTGTATGTTCCTCAAGTTTCCCTTGAGTGGCAATATCAATGGCTTGCACCAAGATAGGTAAGTTACCCAGTGTTATTTTTATTTCTTCCTTAGTAGGTCTTTCTTCCTCAATGTTTTATGCACCAATGTTGATATCTTCATCATCTTTTACTTCATCATCAAGATCTCCATTAGTGATATCTTCTATTGTCACTTCATCAGTCCCGGTTATAACTAGCTACTCAAGACTATCCTATTTTTCTTCCTCTATATATCCTGCCAGATAGAAGTCTTTAGCATATGTTTCATCATCTAGTTGTTCTAGATATGTGAATAGGATCTTTATTAGCAAGATCCACATCATCTGAGTTTACCCCTTTGCCTTTACTTTTTACATTTTTCTTGGGGATTATTGCAAGTGCAGCTTTGTTTGCTTTAGCCTTTGGTTTCAAAATATTTGTCCACAAAACTTTACTATCTTCATCCACTTCTTCAAGTTTCCCTTGCAATATATTTAGTGCTTTTCCTTTCATCAAAAATCTATTGGCATATTATTTCATGAAGTCTTCAATCTCGGTAATTGATAGAGTAGGCATTTCCAAAATTAATGAGCATTCCCTCATTTTATTTTCGGTATGTAGGGCATAAGTCCATCTTGATGATACCTTCTCATATAGCTCCTTAGGAATGTAACTTGCAAATTCAATAGGTAATCTTATGAACTTAATCATCATGCAGATGATTGCTTCCTCAAGTTTTTCTTGATCCTTGGTTGACATATCTACATACTGATTCATTTTAGGGTGAGCTAGTCTACCTATTTCCTTTATGTTATTTACTAGATCATCAATTGATTATCATTTAGTGAAAACAACTTTAAATTTACTATTATCATCTTCTTCTTCAGATTCAATATCATCCTTACCTCTTATTAGCTTCCTCCTCTTCTTCGGTGGCTCGGTGGGGGATTTTTCACCTCTCTTATTCTTTTGATATATTTTTGTAGGTGTAGGCCTTGGGATTTTTGTAAGTCCTCATTTCAAAGGTGGGGAAACACATGAAGAGGATCTTTTCCTTGCTCATGTAGGGGTCTCTACATGTTTCCTCTTCCCCTTTGTCTTCACCGATGTAGCTTGTAATTCTTTATCTAACTCAGTCTCCTCTTTATGCTCAATGTTACCAATCAAAATTTGTTCCTTAGTTTCTTCTTCAACCAAATTCTCTTCTTCTTCCTCTTCATCATCTCCAAATTTATTAGTTAGAGTATCCATCATTTTCTTAGATTTTCTGGTAACTTTGACTCCAACTAGATCCATTTTTATTCTCAACTTAGCTTCTTCATAGGTTTTGAACCTAGTTTCTTTGGGTCTTTAGGCTTGGCCAAAAGTGCCTTTATTGACCTAGAGGCTCGGTCAATATCAAATTCATAGCCCATAGGAGGTAACTATGCAGTCCTTGGCTCAACTGCCTTTATCAGGGTGGTGTCGATGTCCACCAGGAAACAAATATATTCCTTTTACTTTTCTACTAATTTTGTAGGTATCCTACTCCTCTTATGAATTCTCTCTTTGAATTTTCCAAAGTAATCATCTATCATAGCCTCAAAATTTTGTCCTAAGTTCTTAATGAATTTGTTGATTTGTATTATGATCGGTTTCTTGACATCCCACTGTACATTACCGACTGATGAAAATGAATTCTGCAAATAGAAAAAGATACATACAAGAAGTGAACAAAAATTATGAGTGTTGGTCTTAGCAACACAAATAATCCTCATATTTTCTTCAAGTTGCTTTAGCATTAGCTCGATGAGGTCTAATTGTAAGCCTTTCTTGACAACCTTGTATGCAATATCAATTGGTCCACATGAGACACTATTGGGCCTTCTTGATTGGAAAATCTTGTAAGCAATAATATAGGCTCCAAATCTAGTTTCTCTATTGGTGATTGTGTTTATCCTCATGCCTCTATTGTCCCACTCAACTCCTATTAATTTATCATTCTTTTTTCTTGATGGGTGCCTTAGGGATTTTTCCTTATCCTTTGTTCGGTAACTAATAACCATATGAATAAAATCTTTAGTGAGTTTAAATTGGTTCATCCAACCACATCTTTCTCTCTTGAACTTAGCATAGCACAACCCTAATCCACTCTTTCTTAAATTCCTTCAAGAAATGAAGGGCATTAGTTACACCTTTGACTTCCGGGTGGGTGTGTTCATCTTTCAGCTTTTCATCCTAGCATAGCTCCTGGTATGTAGATTGAAGCTCAAAATCTCTAATTTTTCTTATCTTGCAGTGAATATATGATCCTATATCTTGAACCAACAAAACCCTAGGCATATACTTAAAAATGTACCTTTATCATCAATTTGTGATGCAATCTCAAGATGTAATTTGTATCTAGGTTCTTTGTAGGTTGCTGACTTAATCAATGTGACCTTCTTGTCACTATTGGTCTTGGATTTCACAGACTTTGATGAGGATTCCATTATTTCAATAGATTTAGGGCTTCATAGCAACTGAAAGAAAATAACTTAGTTCTCTTAGAACTTACTTGAAATGGTATCAAATGGCTCATGATGTGCTTGAATCTATGTGAAGTTCTTGAAAAAATCTTTTGTCAAATTCACTCAGATAGCTCTGGTTTTCTCTGGTTCATTGTGTGGAGAAATGAGTTGCCTCTATGCTTATTTATACCTAAAAATCCTTTTATCACTCAAATTTTTGCAATAAATACTTCACCTACCAAAAATTGGTTAATAAAAAGATGTTCAGTTATCTCTTTTGAAACTTCAACTTGGTTAACACTAACTTTACTCAATTGATTCTTCAACTCAGTTAACCTTAATACTTTCACTAACTAACAAACTTTCACTCGGTCATGTTTTTACTAGCTATACACATTTCAGGCTCAAAACATATAACTACCTAGTGCATCTTATTTCATGTTGATTTGGTATTCATATAGTAGATATAAGGAACTATTGTAAAATATAACCAATTGAAATTCAGTTCCATACTTGATTTATGTAGGTGAAGGTGATGGGATCACCTAATCCAAAATATGAGGTGTCACTGACTGTTGTGCTTATTCTAGCATTATCTATTGTTTCTCTTCTCCACATTTGGTTCCTTATCCTCATGATTCCTTCAATGGAGTTCTCCTTTGTATCAATATTTGGTTTTGGTGCTTGGTCTTTGTAGTCTTTACTTAAATGATCAACTTTATGACAATGCAAACATGCCATTCCACAATTTTTTGAAATACAAGATCTTCCTCTCCAGTGCATTCTCATGCAATTGGTTTCAATATGACCATATCTACCACATGATATACAAATATTCCAAGTGTTGCAATCCCAAGTATATGCATTACCTTGACTTCTTGGTTGATATGTCTTGTTTTGTCCTTTCAATTTCTAGACTTGCTTCATCTTTATCCTTCATTCATGTGATATATGTCCATGCATGTTTCAAGTACGATAGTGCTTTTCCATGTGGTGTTTCTTAGGTGACTTATTTAACTTTGATCTAGATTCATGTGCTTGATGTCCATACTTATTGCAATTATAACAATAACCGTCAAATTTAGGATTAGATTTCGGAATACCTTTTTCTTTGCTTTTGTAAAAATTTGATGTGTGATCTAGTTTCCCACAATGATAGCATGAGAGCTTCTTTGGCCTCAAATTTGCATAGGAATTATTTTGTTCAGCTTGTTTTGATGATTCTCCCTTCTTGATATAACCTAAACTAGTAGTGTTGTCAAGTCTTCTTTGACTATTTAGAAATTCATCCATCCTTTTGGTACTTTCTTCAACTTTCTTGATCATTGTTACTCAAAATTACAACATTACAGAAGAATGAACACAAATAGGAAAAGGTTGCATTTTAGGTGTCCAATTAACACTATCTTTTAGGTGATGTTAATTAATATTTTATTATTACATTCAATATCAATTTTCATATTGTACTCTAAGTATTTATCACATTCCAAATTTTCAAATTCATAATTGATCATTACATTGTGCATTCAAACTGAATGTAGTATACAAATGTTCTTTCATATTTCATATTTCATGTCAATAAAAGAGTACAATTCACAGAATAGAAAGCATGATAGAAGTATGATTAGGGTCCCATGTATTTCCTTTATTTTTCTATAGGTTGTCAGCTGGTTGTCTGTCAGCTCCTCAAGTCCTCAGGTTTATTTTCTAGGTCTGCATCTTCACTAGGTCCTTAAGGTCACCTGCATCATGAGAGATGAAATGATATTAGATCCAGTTGGATCTAAGCAATGCATGAAACTAAAATATCATACAACAATCAATCTTTCAAAGTTGCATTCATATCTGGTATTCCAATGCAATAAAGAAATGTGCATTCACATGAAAGGTAGTATTAAAGGGACTTGTTTTTACATGAAACCTTTTATTATTTACAGTCATTATTATGCATGGTGTCTTTATAGTTAAACCAGATATCTGAATCAAAGGGACTTTGTTCTTATGACTAAGAAACCTTTTTCAATAATCATTAGGATCTTGTTAGATTAGTGAACACATCAATCTAAATATTGACTCATAAATGTCACCATTTTTTACATTTTCATAAAATGAAGTATTTATCATGTTCACTAACCTAACAAGATTAGTGTGATGTTTTTTTTGAAGCTTAATAGAATAAAAATGTAGTGTTCAATTGGCTGGTTTTCATATCACAGTCAAGAGAAATTGATGCAGTTTCAAAGTCCAATAAAAGATGCTACAATATATGCTTCTAATAATAAAGAATTACCAAGTACCAAAAATAGAGACAACCATGCTATAGATGCTAAGATTCATCGGCATAATTCATTGGTAAAAAATTGTATTAAAACTTCATATTCATATGAAATTGCTGAATTCAGAGTGCTACATGAATTGATCATTATGTTATGATATTGCTATTTGACAAAAGAAGGAATGCTAAAGAATTGTATCTCAAAGTATCAGGAGTGTTTACAGAATGTCTTGATGGGTGTCACGAGCCCATTCTTGAACTCCATTATGTAACATTCTGGTGTTTTTGATTGTCATGAGCCCATGCTCAAACTTCACAATAAAATTAATAGAACATTCTACAACTTAGTATTTCCTATTTAATGAAGTATATCATGCATTATTCACTATTTATATTGCCAAGTAATAAAACCAATCATTCACTGGTTGAATCAGTAGAGATTTATGTTCATATAATGGATTGAATACAAAGAAGAATATTTTTCAAGGTTATTGATTACAGAAAGTAGCATGTTCATCCAAGTTCTACAGTCAATATCAATTGAGTATGATTTAAACCAGATGGCAGCACATAGAAAACTGACAATATGAAATCTTAGCTATATTTTGCATTGAGGTTTTTGTGCATTTATTTTTAATCTCTTTTTATAGCATAATGAGATATGGTGGTCATAGTACATAAAGAAAGTTCAAGACCAAAGTCACAGTAAAAAACCATTAGAATGCCCAAGCTGAAGATGGTATGGTTGATCTGTATCAAACAAAAGCCAGTAATGCTAGTTATGATAGGCCATATAAAGATGCAATAGTTAGCTGAATGCATCAACATCATAAAGACTGGTAAAGATAAAAATCACAAGCATGACCTTTGTTTGGAGAATCGTAAACTCAATAGGCTGAGCTTAGGGTGGATTTAAATAAACACTGGTGTTTCATCATGGATAATAACAGCAAGAAAGTGGTAGCAAAGGACAAGACTACAATAAATGACCAAGCATGCTAGTTTACACCAGTGAGACTGAGGTAATGACCACTGTTATTAGTGGAGCTATCTATATATTCATTAATGGCTAGTGTACATTGAAAAAGAGCTAAACTATGCAAGTTATATTTGACCATGGTACATCAAGAACAAATGATTGGTGAGAATAAAAAGAAAATCGCAAAGATACAGTTATTTTTCTCAAACATGATGGGTTACTAATGTATGCATGTGAACAATTGGAGTGCATATATGTTACCGATATATATTGGAAATATTAATAGTAAATGATATTTATTTTTATATAAAAAAGTTAGTGTTTATAGAGAAGGAAAATCGCAACAGAATTACATCTTTTTCTTTGTAAGTTTCACTATTGTCAGTGAAAGTCAATAAAACTAAAAAATATGGTGAATTCAAAGGTGGTTTGCATCAAATATGTGTTGACAATGAACTTCATGTATATCTACAGATATATTTCAACATATAAACCTTCAGGCTAAGGAAGTAATAAATAAAAAATAGATAAGCAGTTGAAGATGGAACCCCTTTTATTATGGAAAAACAATGCTAGATAACTATTTTGAACAATAGTAAAAGAGAAATGAAAGGGAGAAAGAGATCTATACTTATCTTTTGGTGTTGGAATGATTTTCCTTGTAGGGGTCTCAAGACCACATCCAACATTTAGGGCTCAAGCTCTAGTCGAGGTCCAACCTCGAGTTCCATGCAGTGTTTCATGTCAAGCTTAATGATCAGGTTCTATGCTAGAGAAGAGCCAAAATCACAGTCATGGGCCAAGCTTTTAAAAAATGCTTCTAGATATTTCAAGCACATGGCTTGAGTTTCATTTTTATACCATCCATTTCTAATACAAAACTTCTAGTAATGGAAAGAAATCTGCCAGTTGTGCCATTTGCTCAGGGAAGTCCTTTGAGGATTTCTAATCACAATAACATCCCATTGGTAACTTTGAAAGGGTTACCATCATTCATGGAAGAAGCATAAAAAACTGCCATAGAGCATATCAGAGATGTTGCAACTCTTTGCAATGTTCATCATATTACGGAGGAGGATATAGCTTTGAAGTTATTTCTTGCATTACTAAAGGGTAAAGCACTAGAATGGTTCAAGACTCTTCCAGTGGCATCTATTTCTAGTTGGGATGTATTAGGGGATAGATTGTCTAAATTCTTTGAAGATAAATCTGACAACTTATCTTTGGTGGAGCAATTAACTACTATCAAGAGGGCTCCACATGAGGAGATGAGTGATTTCAATCTCTTTTTCCAGAAGACTTGGAATAGGATCCCTATTATAGTAAGACCCTCTATTGAATATGCATTCTTGTATTATCTTAAGATTTTGAATAGTGATGTCTCAGTCATGATACAATCTATAGGAGGTACTTCATTGCCTTAAGATTTTGATACTTCTATTATGATAGAGAATAGTCTCATTCAGGTAGGGAAAATAGCTCCTAGGCCACCTATTCCCTTCTTTCCTAGTATTCAGTCTAATATGACATTGATTGTCCCTCCTCTTTCTGTTGTCCCATCTTTTAAAATCCCAGAGTTAGTCCCTATTGCCCCTCTTAATGAGTTGCAAAGTATAAAAGATAGTCAACAAAAAATAGAAAGCTTACTGTAGACTTTTGGAAATGAATTAGTGAGCCTTAAGAGGAATCAAGCACAAGAAAACCATGTAGCTCAAAATTAGTTTGCTAGTTCCTCATCCCAATATCCTAATCAGTCCAATTTTCAAGGTAATAAATAGCAATTCCAAGGAAACAACAATGCAAATAGGCAAAATTGGAATCAGAGGCCTTATAAACCTTATAATCCTACACCCGTTAATGTTGTTAGGGATATAGTTCCTAGCCAAAATAACATTGCTATCAAATGGTGTTTTCCATGTAATTAGGCTCATAATTAGTCAATATGTTCCAATGGAGTGCTTAATCAAGCTCTTATGGTACAAAATTCAATATGTTCACAACAGAATGTGCCTATTGAGGAGATCAAACAACAACCAGATTAGGAGATCCGAGATAGTAGTTTTCTAAATTCACAAAAAGATGAATTTTGTGGGGTAAATGATGATTCCCCTATCTCAGCAAAAACTAGATCCAAGAAGAGAGCTCTAGAATCAGAGAAATCAACTGGTAATGTCCCTCCTGTGCCAATTTCAATTTTGAAGGGGCCCTCTTCTTCTGCAAATAAAGATCAAAATCAGAGGTATGTTGATTAGAGTGCTCCTAAATCTCCTCAAAAGATACTGTTGTGGTCCCACAACAACACTCCCTTGTCTGGTCTCTTGGCTTTAGGCGCCCCCCGTCTTTTTTATCTTGTCTTTAGGTTTTTGGTCTATTTTGTCCTATTGTCTTTGTTTTCAGTTAATTTTCTTTATTTTTTGACCTTTTCGCACTTTCACACTTTTGGATGTCCAAAAGTGCGAGGTCTGAGAGGGAGAAAGGCTGGAGCAAGTGAAAATCATCTTGCCTTAGGCATTCTTGAACCCAGGTGGTGTTCGGGCATTCAGACGCTGAAAAGTTGGAAGGTCCAACTCCCTCAGGAGTTAGCCTTTCAGCGTTTCAGGATTTCAGAGATTTGATACCCCCAAAAGGCCGAAAGGCTGATCAGCGAGGGGCTGACGTCACCTGCTAATATATGTATATAAGCTAGAACAGGTTCTTTTTTACTCGCTTGTTTGCTCTTGCCTGTCATATTTTTGGAGCTTTTGTGTGCCTTTGCTTCTCACTTGTTGCCTCAGTCTCTCCTATCGATCTTTGTTCTCTATTTGTTTTTTAGGTCAATTTTTCTCTTCTCCCTCTCTCTTTCCTTCTATTTTTTTGTTGTTTTCTTTCAATTCTAGTTAGGGTTTCTTGTTTTGGCTGTCCTTAGCTAGGGTTTTCAGTCTTCCTTGCTAGTTTAGGGTTTGTTTTGTTCTTTGTCAGCCTGGTTCGGCCTCAGGGGTCGTGAGGTAGTCCCCTCTAAATCCTCTTGGTGAGTTTTTGGTCAAACTGGTCGTCAAACTCATTTTTGAATTCGATAGATCAAACCCTAGTTTCGGACCTTCGATGTCCAAAACTCTCAAACCTTCTTGTGGAATTCTCCTAAGTGCTACTATTTTGGTGTTTCGGTGTTGTCGCACACTGAAAAATCCTCTTTCCTAATTTTTTGAAACCAAAGTAATAATGTTTTCACCTAAGCTCAATCAACCAAGTGCCTATTTTGGCATTTTGGAGTTGTCGCACACTGAAACCCTCATTGCTCTGATTTGCTGAAACCAAGATGACCAAAACAATTTGCAAAACAAAAGCACATTTTGGTGTTTCAGAGGTTTCAGCCTATGAAGGTTCCCCATCTCTGATTTGCAAAAAAGGGGTATCAACAGTTTTAATCTGGCCTATTTTTTGCATTTTTTGCATTTTGGACCTTTTGGAGGTCTCATACCCCCGAAAGCCTGAAATGATGAAAAGGTCTTTGAGAGCCTTTTAAAGCTTGATTTCTTAGTGCTCTATGTTTTTTCTAAGATTTTCCACTCTCTTGTTACTGATTCATGTCTTGTCCTCTTTGTAGAAATGGCTGAGAAAGTTATGTCACCAACTATGAAATATCAGTTCAAGAGATACCATCCACCTTCAAAGGTGACTAACCTGCATGTAGACATCACAAACATAGACATTGGCAATGTAAGCTAGAATGATTACTTGATAAAATGCACCCAACTAGTGGGAAGGTCTCAATATTGCACTTCATTGGTGCACTATTCCTTAGTAAATGCAATAGCTCATCCAGTCTCCATCTTGTCTTCGGACTTGATTAACACTCTAG
The DNA here is from genome assembly GCA_027943335.1 of Chamaecyparis obtusa. Classification (NCBI taxonomy): domain Eukaryota; kingdom Viridiplantae; phylum Streptophyta; class Pinopsida; order Cupressales; family Cupressaceae; genus Chamaecyparis; species Chamaecyparis obtusa. Next base: position 261,579 of record BSBK01007577.1, on the reverse strand, counting down.
CTAGCCACTATGTACCTAACGAGAGAATGGTGAAGAATAGTGTTGGTGAAGTGGTCCTAGACCTAAGGCCAGATAACATTGATGATGTCTTCCACCTACCCAAAGGGGTTGACAAGTTCTTCAATTTCCACATCAATAAGGGAATGGAGTTCTACAATAAGGATGTATCACAGGCCCATGACATAGTAAATAATGAATACCTCATGTAGTCCATGCCAAAGAAAAAGCTAGATAGAATTGATATGCAGAGGGGATACATGCAGGAAGACATCTAGGCCGCTATCACAATGATCAGTAGGTTGTATGGGTTACCAAAATCCAGTCAGTTGGAGCCTTGGATGATCTTCCTCATCCAGAAGATAAGGGAGTGGTAGGCAAGGTTCGATTGGGCCACTATTCTGAGTGATAACCTAGATGAGAAGCTTATTAGAGTAAAAAATAATCCTCACTTTTATATGACATCCTATGTTGTGTACCTATTGGCTGCCAAGGCATTATATCTAGGATTGATAAAGGTTGGAGTTATGGGAAACCTGGACACATGGTCATTCATGATGTACCCTCAATTGGTCAAAATAGAATACTATACTCATAACAACCTAGATTTCTATATAGTTAATGATGTCTTTGTGTTTTCGATAATATACTCCATTGAGGGAGATTATGCCAAAAGAATGTCTACAGAAGCTGCAACAAAAGTAAAGGCCCTTGGGGCATTCTACATCCAATTTAGGACATTCACATACATGCGGGTGGTGGGATGCACTCTTCCACCCAAGAATTTATCGAGGTATCCTTCTGAAAAAGTAGTCCTCCTAGAAATAGCAAGGCAATTGTTGGATGCACATGAACACATAAAACACAAGAAGAAACATTTTTAGGATTTCCCAATCTCTATAGGCCCTCACTGTGTGCCAGATATGAAAATTTGTAAATCTTTGACCTTGGAATGGGATGAATTCCCACTGCCAATCTATAATTTGATAAGAGCTCACTTTGATGCCATCAGTACATTCAACCACATAATTGGGAGATATTATATTCATGAGCCACATATTTAAGATCATTGGGCAAACTGTGTGGACGACTATGAGGTGAGAATCCATGACTATTGTTGGATGAGTTTGGAGCAGGCATAGACCACTCTTTCATTGAAGATCCAACAAAAGGTGCAAGATTTTGACTCTGAGGACATCTTAAATCCCATCTACAACATAGATAAGGTGTATACAAGGGCTATCTTGAACACAAAGGTAGATAGGGATGAGAATGGTGACATTGATTTCATAGCCCGATACATTATCAAAGTCATGAAATCATGGATTGCCTGCATGTTCCCAATGAAACCTATGCCAATGAAGCAATTACTAGAGTAGCCCTCTAAAGAGAAGAGATAGAAAGGTGAGAAAGTTTTGAAGCCACATTTCAAAGAGGTTGCTCCCTTAAAACTAGAAATGGTGTACAGGAATGAGCATCCTACTACTTACGGTCTGGCCACACATTCAAAGAAGGTAAAAACTAAAATGATAGGGAGCATAGCACCTCTAGATGTACCTTCCTCCAGTGGTCATGATTCTCCAAGTATGACACATAAAACTAAGTTCAAGATAATCAGACCTAAGCTGGAAGGGGTGATCAAAGGAAATGTGTACAAAAGAAAGAAGGGCTCAATGCCTACACAGATGGACATCCTACTAGAAGAGGATGAGGATGAATTGGATGACATTCCTCTCAATAAAATAACAAGGTTCATAGGATTGATGAAGAGGAGGAGAGTAATGGATGATGATCCAAAAGGTGCTAGAGGGGCCACTTAGAAAGAGCCAATAAATCTAGATGCTCTTGGTGATGATGAATTTGATATCATGGACTTTGCAAGATTGCATGGTTTTAAGGAGTCTGAGAAACAGGTTCCTACCCAATTCACAAGCTCTCTTGGTAGTAAGGAAGAGGACGTCCAACAAAATTCCCAAGAGAAAGTTGCTATCAAGATGACCAAGGTTCAAAAGGAGACTGCAGATCCCAATAAAGACTCTTCCATTGGGGTCACTTCTGAGGAGGATACAACTGCACAAGTACATTTGGTTTCACCTATAGTTCCACCTCCACCTTCACCTATGCATCCAAATCCTCTCATTCCATTGTTTCCAACACCACCTACCACTCCACTTCTGCCTCCAGTTCAAACCACTCCATTGCGTCAACAGCCTCTTCCATCTCATTTTCCCATGCCAACTTCACCTCCACCTCAAATGCCTTCACCCACTCCTCTTGTTGCCCCTACTCCACCTCCTAAAAAAGATGAATCAGTGCCTCAAAACTCACAGGAGCTTGAGAAAGAAATAGAGGCTACTGGTGAGGAAAAGATGGAAGAACAACACGTAGGATCTAAACATCAAACTGATCAAGGAGAATCACAAGCTGAAGAAGAGCCACAAACAAAGGAGGAGAAACAATCCATTGAGGAAGAACAAATAGATGAAGGGGAGAAAATAGTTGATGAATAGAAAAATAAACAGGAGGCACAACAGAATGAAATTGGGGAACAAGAGACAAAAGGAGAGGGAGATGAGAGTGTCATGGAAAAAGAGATTGAATGTCCAATTATCACTTCAACTCTAGTGGCTCCATATGAACCATTGAATGCTTTCTCCAAGTCTACCTAGTTCACAAAAAAAATTTAGCCAAGGACCAGGATCTACACTAATGATGAAACTGATATGGCTACACTAGGGCAAGCATTCCATTAGATTGTGCCTAGCACCTAAGAAAGAACATTTTTATATGTGACACAAGATCAAGTGAGTAGATGGAAGGCACAGGTGGTTTTTCCCATGATAGATGTTAGTACAAGTGAGATCACTCCTGACAACTATGTTTTGGATGAGGTAGACTTGGGGGATCCCACTAGGGAGGGGAGAAAGACCTTGGCAACCCTCGGATTGAAGCACGCCCTTGGTTTTATGGACAAGGACAAGGAGAAAATAAGGACTCTAATGGAACAAAATGAATCCATGAAGAGATTCATTCTAAAGATGGCGGGTTCCATTGACCATGATAACCCTGAGGCCTCATTACAAGCCATTTTGGAGAAGAAGGGTGAAATAGACATGGATATTCCATATTCTTTTATACAGGCTTGTGCAGATTGGAAGGAAGATTTTGAGTAGTTCGCAAAGCTATCCCTCAAAAAGATTCTAAGGCCTCTTAGAAGCATTCTGGTAGGAATAAGATCATTAGTTGAAATCATGAGCGAAGAAGATGGCATGGCAGAGAAGATTTTGAAGTGGCATAAGGTACTAGATGACTTAGTAGTAATAAGGAAGCAATGCTTCCAAGTTTTGGTCAAGATTTATGAAGGGTCAAAGCTGGATAATTTTGACAAATGGATCCAGGACATAACAAGTGCATTGATTATCTTTGAAAAGGTTCTCAAAAGAATGGATAAGAGGAAAGATAATAGTTTACTTTTTGTAAAAGAATTGCATAAGTTCTTTGAAGGTTTGGATCTGGATCTGTATGACAAGGATGACAAGAAGACCATGCATTTAGTGAATGTCATGCAATCAGTACTTGGCTATATTTAGGGGTGTCAAGACCAAAGAGGACCTTCAACAGATGTTCTATCAGAAGGAAGAAATCCAGAAAATGCTATCTTAGGAAGAAGAAATACAAAATTTTGCAAGTGAATTGATCACCTTCCGAGATAGATAGCAAGAAATCCTTGAAGAGGTCAAGATGCCTGACTTTGAAGAAGTACTAGAGATTGTGGATAGGTTTCGGAAAGCACATCCAAAAGTGCTCCCCAATCAACAAGCGGCCAGTCTAGAGATAGACAAATTTTTTATAGAGAAAGGTAGTTTTTTGTACTTAACCATTTTTGCAGAGCCTATTTTTTGGCCTTTCAGCCCTAGAAAGTTCAAAGACCGAAATTGGGAAAAGTGGACATTGCACTTAGTCATTTTTTAGACTTGGTTTTTTCAGACCAATTGTCAAGATTTGGGCATTTTTTGGCACATCTGAAAGTTAACTCCAATTATCTCAAAGATCATTTTCAGTCAACTGGGCTTGTTTTTGGGGGTTGTTTCTGCATGACTTTGGGATCTCTTCCAATTGAGTCCATGTGGAAAAGCTTTAACCAAGGATCAAGGGTAGAATCGTGAAGATTATCAAGAGCATGCATGAGTTCCAGCTCCATTTTAGAGATGTTTAATGCATGATTTTCTCAAAGCTTTGTAATGCACGAGGTTTAATTTTGTGCTAGGGTATCTTAACTAAGTTTTAGAAGTAGTTTCATTAATGCAATCTCTAGTTTAGATTTACTTTCAAGTTTTAGTTGCAGTTGATGTCCTAGCTATGAAAATAAGAGCCCAACTCTATAAATTGTAATAAAATGATTTAATGAGGGTCAATTTGATTATCAATATAATACATAGAATTGGTGCTTCATTCATGGTGTGATTTTTCTACTATCTATGTGAAATTTGTGAATGTGTGATTTTCTCATTCTTTATTTCAAAGAGCCAATTGATTGTTTGATGATTTTAAGTCTGTGATTCATTAGTTTGGTGTTTGCTAGTATTACATTTCTTTGTTGTGACAAATCTTTGAGAGGATTATTCTTTGGTGCTTAAAGACTAACTTGTCTCACATGTGCGCACATCTAGGGTGGCTTTGTGATTTGATGAGTTTTGGCTTATCATATGTTTGCATTTTTTTTGTTTTACTAGTGATTGCATCTACATAGCTGAAGATTGTTATATGTTTTGATCTCTATTTTGTGGGTTTCCTCATCTTCTCAGTTATTTAATTTGTAAAGTAGTCTGGTATTAGCTTATGTCTGTTAGATTTCCTTTTGGTAATTTCTTTCACATTCTTGTTACCCTACTACTTCTTACCCTCTTTGCAAATCATTTTAGTAGATTAATTAGATTAACATTGTTTTATCATAAATCTAAAAATCCAAAAAGAGATATTGTGGTTTCCTAAAGTTTGTTTTACAATTTTCCCTGAGAGAAAAACTAGCAAAGGCCTCCTTGTTAACAGATTCATATTTTTCTTCTATTGAGCTATCCAAGTGGTTGAGACCTAGCCAGAAGGAACCTTGATATTGATCCCATCAATCTTTGAAGAGGGGAGTTTGCTCACATAAATTCCTAGTCATTGTCTTCATGTAAAAATGACACTCAATAGAAGTGGTGCTAGAAGGAGGGCCCTCAAAAGGGAGACCCCAGAATATTAGATCTTTCTCTCCTGAAAGGCTTGAATGAGTCCTCATATCTTCACCAAAAAAAGGGGAGTTCCTTGAACTTAAAGAAGTTTGCAGACCTTGTAGGAACAAAACAAAGTGCAGAGAAGATACTTCACAACATCTTAATCTTCCTCCATTTCCAACCATTGCTACCCCACCTATTGCTCCTCCACCACCAACTCCAATGGCATTTTTCACAAATTCTCAAAGCTTACCATTGGACATACAAGGATAGCTCCATCAGCTACCCAAGAATCTTGAGAAATAATGCCCATGTTTCATCTATGGAGAATCTAGGACTGCGGAAGAACATGTCAATGCATTCAAGGAATTGTGCAATCAGAAAGAGATTGCTCATCAAGACGTCATGTGTCACCTTTTCCCCTACACACTGGGGGAATTTGCATATAATTGGTATCTAAATTTTCCACAAGGATCCATCTCCATGTGGGTGGAATTTGAAACAAAGTTCCTTAATCAATTCAAGTTGTATGTGGATCCAGCAACTCTTCATCACCAATTTATCTCAGTGAGAAAATACCTCAATGAATCAATTGCTATGCTCAATCATCATTTTCATAAGATGTACCAAAAACTTGAGGCTCCATATACCATACCAGTTGGGGCTGCTAGACAAGTGTACCTACGAGCCTTAGATCTGCTAACGTCCATATTTTTGAAAAGGCTACCCCTAAGAGACATAGACACTCTGGAAAAAGTATGTGATGAGGCTATCACATTTGTCCAATAGATGAACCCACAAGAAGGTGGGAATTATGGTATTCCACCAACATTAGGGAATGTTTCTATTACTGGTTCCTTTGCAGTGAATAATTAGTTTCTGGTGTAGCACACTCCAAGGCTCAATCCAGTGCCACCTCCATATGTTTCTTCCCCACCACTAGCCATCATGTATCCAGGGTATGATGCACACAAGGCAACCTTGTGTGAACAAAAGACTATTGTTCCAAATGAGCTAGACCATGCCCTAGTGAATGAGTTGGATGCTATGGAAAAGACATTGTCCCAGTTGACCAGAGAGATCACCAAGATGAAGATCAATCCATCTTAGAACCAAGGGAACTACCAATGCTAGGATGCTACCCCTAATACCTACTCCTAGAATCAGAATTGTAATTATGGTAATTACAACAATAACAATAACAATAATGGTGGAGGTTATGGGCACACTTCTCAAGATAAGAATTTTGGACAATAATGAACAAATAGAACATGTAACACACATCCAAATAATGAAAGCATACCCTCAAACAATGTCAATGCCTTCAACTCATCTGAGGTCAATTTCACCCAAGGTCCCAGCATGCATCAACCAAACTATGAATATAGGGACGAGTTTGACAACCAACAAAATCAAGATCCCAAAAGTTCTCAAATCCATGTTAGTGCCATGGTCTTTGATTCATTTAATCCAAGTATGGGTGGAACTCTTGTCGACAACACTATGAAAGAAGAGTTTGTCTTCCCTTTCAATCAAGAAAGTCAGCCGAAGTACTCCGAGGTCCACGCTTTTCAAAATAATAATAAAAACATGTATAACCTAAGGAGAAGAAGAGAACCTTTTACCGATGTTATTCCCCAAGAATGCAATGCACTCCACCTGATCCATAGGCTAGCAAAAATCCTACACCTCCTCCAAGCCCTAGTTTTGGTGCTGCCCCAGCAGTACAACATCAACCCACTCTGCTGAAGAATCCAATCTAGGAAAATGAAAAATACAGTGCACTAGAGGAACTAAAGAAAGTTAGAACTAATATATCAATGTATGACATGCTACAAAGTTGTCCCTCTCAAAGGGAAGCCCTCTTGAATTCACTAGATCATCCCAAAGCAGCCTCACCCAGCAATAACCCTACAAACTCATCCAATGAAAATACAGTTGAGGCGATGCTGACTATGTTTAAAGATAGGGTAGAAGTACCCCCATTCTTACTTAGCCTCAATATATTTGGAAAGAACCTACATAACTATTTAATTGACTTGGGGGCTTCATGTAATGTGATCCCATTGTCCATATGCCAAAAGTTGGGGATGAGCCCTCAATCGACTAATGGGGTAGTGATCCAATTGGACAAAACAGAGGTCAAATTCATTGGAGTTTTAAAGGACACATGCATACAACTAATTGCTAACCCTAGAATCTAGGATTGCATTGACATACATGTGGTGGACATCCCAAAAATGTATGGCATGTTGCTCAGCAGAGAATGGACCCGATCACTAAGAGGGTGGTTTTCCACTGACTTTACCCAACTTTGGTTGCCATGGAAGGGGCTCAATAACCAAATCAATATTGATGCAAAGCTTAAGCTAAAGCAAAGGATAATTGAATACAATTCCCCAAATGAAGTTTTGTTCTCACAAGAAGATTTGGGGGTGTATCATTTTGAAAAATCTTTCACATTCTACCTCAAGGAAGAGGAGAATTCAAATGACAGTCTGGTGCAAGGGTTAGTAAATACCCAGATTCCCAAGGAGATTCTCATAGAATTCATAGGTGGTATGATGAAAATTATGAGGCATCTTGGCCAAGACACTGACCTAAACATACTAATGTTACTAGGGTATTGTTGTCTCCATCAGACAAACCACTCAGAATTTACATGCCAAGACTACCAAGAGGCGGTGGTCCAAGTAATAAGCTAGATGTCTAGCGTGCCCAAGCTTACAAGGGATACAAAAACATATTCAAGTGAGGACAAATCTCCTCTTTGTTAGAAACCTCAAATTCCCATGATTGAATATTATATACAGGAAGAATGGAGCTCTTCTGATGATGATTGCCTACCCCCGTACGATGAAGTTTTATGTGATGCCAAGGAAAAACAAAAGATGATATGGGTTCCACTTTAAAAAGGAGAATATCCTGATGAAGGGTACTTGGAAGCCCCAAGAACAAAAGACCTATCACCACTTGAAGTCTTTGTTGAACCCCAAGTGAAGGCACATCTACCAGAGGTGACTCTAGAAGCCCAAGTTAAAACATCTTCCCATAAGAATCACCTAGTCTCAAAACTTTAGTTAGATGGCTCTAAGTGCAAACAAGGAGCAAGAGCTAGGATTGAATTGGTCAACCCTCATGGGGGCTCATATTATGCTGCCTATTAGTTGCAATTTTACTGCACAAATAATGTTGCCAAGTACAGAGCTTTAGTTCGGGGCCTCATCCTAGCACATGAGAAGAAGTTGAAAGCTTTAATCATGGAGGGTGACTCATAGTTGATAGTGCAGTAGATCCGAAGCTAATATTTCAGCACTGATAAGTGATTGGCCTCCTACCACAATCACATTTGGGACCTAATCAAATATTTTGAAACCTTTAACATCCGAAGTGTCCCAAGGAGGAAGAATATTGTTGCTAATGCCTTAGCGGTGTCAGCAAGCTCTTTACAACCACTAGAGAAGTCCAAGTTGAAGAAATTCTTTGTGGAACTAGTGGTTGTACCAGTTGTCCCTGATAATGTTAAAAACTTCTAGGTATTCCAAGATGATTAACAGATATTGGAATTTATCATGAATGTCAGAATCTTTGACAAACAAAGCATTGATGAAGAAGAAGATGAAATAGAAGAGTCAGATGATTTGGGGATCTTGAACTTGAAGACTAATTCCATTCTGAAGGGGATGGTAACCCTAGAAAGAATTTTTGATAAAGATGAGCATGCTCAAAAAAGGGGGAAAACACTAGTAGTGGGCAGTGACAATTGTGAGCTATACAACTTGGGCACACAACTAAAACCCAGGGAGGTTCTTATTGGGAAAGTTAGCACAACTGATGAAAAGAAACAAATGGTAGAACTACTCATGGAATACAAAGATGTCATAACCTAGAGTTACAAAGAATTGAAGACATACGATCCCATTGTGATTATGCACAACATCCCTTTGAACCCAGATGCAAAGACCTTTCACCAAAGGCAAAGGTCGGTGAACCCTATAATCAAACCAGTGATCCAAAAGGAGGTACAAAAGTTACTTGATGCCAAAATTATTTTTCCAATCCAGCATTCGACTTGGGTGGAAAACCTCATCCTGGTGAGAAAGAAAAGTGGAGAGGTTTGACTCTGTGTGGATTTTAGAAACTTGAATAGGTCCTCTCAAAAGGACAATTACATGTTGCCATCCCTTGACAAATTATTACAGGTGGTTAATGGTTCCCAAATGATGTCTTTCCTGGATGCCTACTTTGGGTACAACCAAGTCATGGTAAAAGAAGAAGACTGCCTAAAAATAGCTTTCATAATGAAATGGAGAACATTTTCTTATTGTCGTATGCCATTTGATCTGATCAAAGTAGGTGCTACTTTTCAATGGGCTATGGATGAGCCATTCAAAGGCCTAGTGAACAAATGCATCATCATCTATATGAATGATCTCACAGTTTTTTCCAAAAACCATATGGACCACCTTGAAGATCTATGAAAGGTCTTGAAAAGGCATCAACATTATGAAATCTCATTAAATCCTAAGAAGTGTATCTTTGGGGTGACTCAAGGCAAGCTCCTCGGGGACATCATATCTGAGATGGGCATCTCAATTGAACTAGAGAGGATTGAGGCTATTCTCAAATTGGTTCCTCCAAATAGCAGGAAGGAGTTGAAATCTTTCTTTGAGAGAATCAACTTCATCAAGAAAGCCATCAGTGGATTTGCAGAGATAGTTCATCCATTGAACGATATGTTAAAGAAAGATGCTAAGATTGAATGGAGTACTCATGCTAAAGAGGCCTTTGAAGAAATCAAGACATCCATTGCCACTACCCCAATTTTGGTTAGCCTTGATTATCTTCTACCATTCAAGGTTTATTCCTTTTCTTCCAAACACTCATGTGCAAGAATCCTCACACATAAGAAAGAAGGAGAAGATAAATGATCGATAGCTTTCATGAGCTATCCTCTGAAAAATGCAGAACTCAAATATCCAAATTTGGATAAGCAATCTTTTTCCTTGGTTAAGGCTATTAAGAAATTCAGACACTATGTCCTTCGGAGTAAGGTCATTGATATTGTTCTAGATCTGGCACTCAAGTCCCTGTTGATGCAAAACAAACTAGGAGAATGAAGAGGGAATTGGATGGAAATACTATAGGAGTTTGACATTGAGATCTGTATACAAATAAATGTATCTTCATAGAATTAGGGTTAACCAATGACAAATAAATGAAATAAGAACTAAATACAACCACAATTGAGCAAATATTTCACAATATCAAAGACTAATTGAGCATCCTATGGCTCTCTAATTAGAATGAATAATGAAGCTCTCAGCAAGCTCACTAATGACAGTTCTAATATGAGAATGACAATGATAAAACAATGCAAATGCTAACAATTATCAATATGAAATGCTAAAATTGCTCTCAAAATGATTTCTAAATTCAAATTGCAAGAGGTTTGATGCAATTCTTAGATAGGTGGTTGATGAATTATGAAGGATTTTAGCCTTCCTTTTATAGATTTTCCCAATGTGAGGGGGTGTGGTTGCATTTGATCATGATTGAGTTGGGGTTAAGGTTTTGGTTCCACCCTTTGAAGACAAAGCAAATTTTGTGTCCTCAAAGCTTGGGACAAGTAGACAAGATGGATGGCTGAGATTCTCTTTCACTTTGAGTGAATGAGATTCAATTTTGGCTTGATCCATGTGAATACCTTTCCTCCAATTTCATTGATTGATTGATTTTCCTCTCCTTTTGGGTTGTTTAGAGTAATTGATTTTAATTCATTGATTTAGTTCATTTATTTTAGCCATGCACCCCTTGAATGGGTTGAATTTAATTTAATCCAAGACTATACAATTAATTAAATTAATTGTATTTTGATTTGATTGCACTTGATTAAAATGCTCTCAATTTTGATTTATCTTGAATTAGGATTTGATTTTCATTTTGATTGGCTAAATGTGCATTGTGATTCAATTGATTCAATTATGTCCTTGATTGGCTTTGACTTGACTTGATTTGTTTTGAATTGTCATTAAATTTCCTTTGTCCATTTTTAGGTGATTACAAATGCCCCTCTTTGAGTTGATGTGCGAAGCATGTCAATTCAAAGAATACTCTGATCTTGCTTGATTGATAGGTCCTGATTCAATAATAGTCGATCTCTGATGTTCGTTCTTAATGTATTTCAATGGTCAATCCTTTGATTTTTTTGATATGAAATTTATGCTGATAATGATTGATATGAAACTCTCTTGATTGATATGGTTCTTGATTTGATGATCTAATTTGATATGATGCCCCTTTCATTTTTTATTATGAAAAATTTTCTAATAAAATATTTCCCTTTGAATTTTCTGATCGGTCATTGATCTCGTTTGATGTTATTGATGTTGTTGATCTAATAATGTGATGATATGCCCCCTCAGAAATGAAACATATGTTTGTTTTTAATTTGATAGATTGATTGATATGTTTTCATTACTGAAAAACACTTTTGATATGCCCCACTTCATAAATTGCATCTCTTAATTGGGATAGATTAATATAGGTCAAAGTTCAATTTTCACCCTAGAATTAGGTCAAATTAGCATAAATAGGTTGAAAAACCTAATTTTACTATTCATTTTTACTTTCTTCTTCAATGATTTTGCTCTGGTCCCTTGCTATTTTTCATGATGGTTGTGCCTATTCGGGAGCATCGATTCGAGCGGTGTCAGAGATATGCTAGACCACCTAACTATGGAGCTCCTGTAAGTGGTTTTAACCTTCGATAATGCATTTATTATACCTTAAGTAGCATTTATTGCATTTTCCAATTTCAGTGATGCTTTGAATTATTTCATTCACGCGTATGAAAATTTTAATGTCGCTTAGCATTTTTAACTCTCGCATCTGTGGTTTTTAATGTCGCTTAAGAAAATTTTAGTGTCGCTTAACACATTTTCATTGTCTTTCATAGTTAATTTGATCATGTGTAGACCTAGGTAAAAAATTGAGTTTACTATCTTCTTACACGTTGAAAACCCTAGCACTTTTTGATGTCGCCTGTCAAAAATTAGTTGTCGCCTAGCTTAAAAGAGTGTCACCTATGAAACTTTTATCGCGTAACAGCAAAATAAAGTCGCCTATAAAAAATTTTGTGTTGCGTAAGACAAATGTCATATGTGATGATGAAAATCACGCCTATAGTATGTTGCGCAAAATTTTTAGTTGTACTTGACTATTTTTGATAAAAAATTTAGTACGTCCTAATGATTGATTTGAATAATATGAGTAGGTCAGTTATGTTTGATCGAAACAATTGATTAGAATAGTAGTATAGGAATACCAATGAATTTTAGTTATCAATCTATTATGATAGGATGATGATTTAATAGTTTACCCTCAAGATCTAGAGATGTAAACCAATGATTTTCCCTCCTCAAGATAAAGAGTTAGGAGTTTTGATGTACTCATGATGAGAAAATGGATTGTGTAATAGCTTTGATCAACTTTAGATGTTCCTTGGTATATTATGTTGATATGATTCTCTCATTTTTGTCAAACAAGCTACGATCCTGTATTATATATCCGTTCAGTTCAGTCCTGGGTTATTGACCTTGGGCAGACATTGAATGATGTTGAGTTGCATGTGGTAGAGTTATGTGGTTTGAGCTTTCTTCTTGATCTTCCCCAGTTCTAGGTGAACTTTGGTTTGATGATAGCTGTGGTGGAGCATTGGCACTCTGACCACAATACTTTCCATCTCCCTCATGGTGAGATGATGATTACTCCAGAGGATGTATATCATTTGTTACAGATTCCATGTCAAGGAGATCTTGTATATTATGATTCTGTGTATGATTCGACTATCTGTCGGTGAGTGTTCAGAGACAACTATATTGATGATGATATGATCACCTGGCCATAGTTTGCTTCATTCCCTATATTGCCAGCAGTTCTTGGTGCCTTGATTGGTGGACTACTTCTTCTAGATCAACAAGGTCGTGGCTTCTATGTGGGTTGGGGCAAGATTTTGGAGGATCTACTAGAAAATCCATAGTGTTTTGATTGGGGTTCTTGTGTGCTAGCCCAACTATGTGATCTTCATGAGGTTGTGTATAGAGGGAGTTCTTCATTATCTGCTGGTGCTATTGTTCTATAGTTATGGATTTGGGAGCATCTTCCCATTACTAGGCCTATTTTTGATAGGAGATGACCTCGTGGATATCCTTATGCTTATTTGTATACTAGGATGGTGATTCAGCATCATTTGGGTGACCTAGATTATTGGAGATGTTAGATAGATGATCTAGATGTTGTGACATGGCAGCCCTATCTTGGTTGCGAGGGTTGGTGGGAGGATGATGAGGAGTTACCATATATGTTATGTCCACGTTGGATGATTGGCAAGTCAGATACTATTATTGAGCGATTCTATTTTGGTCGGGTCTCCAGATAGTATGGTAGGATTCAGGAGATTCCTTTGGGCAATGCCTTATATGCTCGAGTACAGGCTAAGAGATCTCTATGGGTTCCATGTATTGGTTATCAGTTTTATGTGAGTCAGATTACCAAGATGCCTTTCTATAGATGGGAGATGTTACTAGGGATAGCTGACACTAGGATGTCCCATGAGTATCGAGACTGGTGGTCTCAAAATAGGTTCATTCATTTCATAGATCTGACGGAGCCTATGCTCACTCGCCATGGTGGTGATGGTGATGATGGGCATGGGGGTGATACACATCAGAGACATCGAGGACATAGAGGTCCTTGAGGTGCAGTAGGTAGAGGTCATGTGAGAGATGTACAGATTTGAGATAGGGCCAAAGATAGATGGGCAGATGCAGTCCCTGTAGTTCATCCTCAAGCTGCAGTGAGACAGGATCGAGTACATCACCAACAGAGAGCACAGAGATAGGCTCATGTTGATGCTTCTCGACAAGTTCCAGGAGGTTTAGATCCTTTAGTACAGTTATAGAGAGTGGCCTTGGCACAGTAGGATGATGGTGCCCCTCAGGTTTAGGCACCACAGGTTCTAGCACGGTAGATGCCTCCACCAGGTCAGCCACCATAGGATCAGGGACAAGGTTCACAAGATGCAATAGTATGAGAGGTACAATCTATGAGAGCAAAGATGTCCACTATTGTGGGCCGATTAGATCAGGTTGCCACCTTGATGTAGCAGTTCCTATTAGCAGTCATTGGGCAAAGATAGGATGGAGTGAGCACTTCTTAGGCTCCTCCCTCACAGGATGGTAGAGGTCCAGATGGTTCTGGTGCTTCAGGGTCATGATTGATTATTGACAGATTGATCTTGCATTGATGTCCTCTTGTTGTACATTTCCTTATTTTTTATGGATCAGAACTTGTGATGTACTACTTTCATGAGATTATATCTTGATATACTTGATGTACTAGATCTATTGATGAACACATTTTTTATGATGTATGATGATATATTCCTTCGGTCTCATTGATGAGTTGATGTTATGAGATTATCCTTTTATGCCGCTATATGATGTATAGGATGCACTTACTTTTGATGATGTGATGGATGCAACGTATCTTATGTTTATGATATAGATAGATGAATGCAATGATGTATGGATGCTTATGAGATTTTTTCTATTGTTGTTCATGTATGGATGCAAAAAAAAATTTATGGCCAAATGGATAATTCTATGTTTTCTTTGATTTTTCAAATGTATCTAATGTCTATCTTTAATTACATGTATGTAAATGATGTATGAAGAATGATTTCTTTTTCTATTTTTTGCATTTGGATGAATAATGATTAATGATTAATGCTATGCATGAATGCACAAGATAATCTCATTTTAGTTGTTTGGAATAACGGATCATGATGTTTGATTCAAACCCCTTCTATTGTATTGTTCCCCTTGCAATTTAAACTAAGAAAAGCTAACAAAACACAATGCACTTAATCTAACATGGATGCAGCTAACTATCATTATTCAAGATTTGGAGCTTATTTTCATCATTGAGCATTTTTTGGAATCCCGTTGCTAGTACAATCATCACTAGTTCAACTATGATGATATGAATACTTTTTGCCACTTTGTTTGCTTTCCCATTGGTCTCTTTGGTACGCCTATCACTGATTGAAGCCAATCATGAGAGGGCGAATACCGATTTTGTCAGATTCTATGTTGCAAGTGGATATTGGTATTATGATATGGAAGATCAAAATAGCCAAGAGATCTATTTGCGTAAACAAGCAGAAATCTCCATTTTATTCTATGTACAAGTCCTCGATGATTCTTTGATGATCATGTCCTTAGACAATTTACATGGTTTAAAACATTGATTTTAAGACAGTCATGCAGAAATCAAGAAAATATCATCCTTTCATCATAGCTCATCTAGTCTAAAACTTTCATCGATTCGCTAGAAAAAGATAATTTCATCAATTATCTCAACACTTAGAAAAAATTTTGCCATGTTTTTCAAATCCATAGTTCAAGTGTAGTTCTATCCATTGCATTTTTTAATCCTAATAAAGATAAGGTCATTTAATTCTTGGATCAGTTTTCTTCATTTTAGGCTCAAATTGGATTAGGATGTAGATTTGATTACGTGTTCCTCTTTCAAGTGTGATGAATTGATTCTTTGATTGAATAAAGCTTGTTGATGAATCCTTGCTCCTTTAGAGTAGATTGCCCCCAATTTGATATTGATTTTATTTGTGGGACTTGGGACAATTTTTTGATTAGGTGACCAAAATCTTGAAGTACTCGCAAATGCAACTGTGGGGTTTTATTATGCAATATATACAAATGCTGGTGAATGCAATAGTTACAAGGTGACCTTCTAAGTATGCAACTGACTTGGATGTTCAATGGCGCTTGTTTACCAAGTTTTCACCGATTGAATGGATCAAGCTCTTTTTTCTATTTTTAAAGCTTTTTCTCTTTTTTTTGCTACCAAGGTGCCTATTTGCTAGGTTTTCACCAAGGCACTTTTTTTCTTTTTCAATTTTTTTGTATTTTTCAAATTTTTCAATTTTTTTGTTTTTTCCACATCATCAAAGCGCCTATTTACTAGTTTTTCACCAAGACAACATCTTTTTTGAATGTTTTTAACTTTCTTCATGCTCAATTTTCCATTGTTTTTGATCTTTTGTGCTTTACAAATGTTTTTGATATTTTCAACTTTTCCAATGTTTTTGGGATTTTCAAGATCTCTATTGAACTATGTACAATAAATATGATGCTCTCCATCTATACTCTTTATACCCTTTCATCTACCTCATGTATAGAACCTTTTAAGATGTATGCTATTTATAGGTTCTTGCAGTTCTTCACCATCACACTAATAACTTGTATGTGCCAGTTCCAAAATCTTCCACAATAAGAAATGGTCCTAACCAGTTGGCTTCCCACTTTCCTTTCTTCTCCCTTTCTGCTTGGTTCTTGGGATTTTCTCTTAACACTAGATCACCTATTTGGAATGTCTTTGGCTTGACATGTTTATTGTAAGATCTTGACATTCTATTTGGATACACCTTTAAGCAATCAAAGGCTTCTTTTTGTTTTTCGTCCAATAGTTTTAGTTCTTGTAGTCTAGCAACCCTATAGTCCTCTTCATTGATCAAACCATGCATAGATATCCTTAATGATGGAATTTCTACCTCCAAAGGCAATACTGCTTCTATTCCAAAAACTAAGGAGAAGGGTGTAGCTCCTATTGGCATCCTTATGCTTGTTTTATAAGCCCACAAGGTCGAGTTTATCTTGATATGCCAATCCCTACCAAAATTATCCACCATTCTCTTCAAGATTTTCAATATGTTTTTGTTTGTTGCTTCAGCTTGTCCACTACCTTGAGGATAATAGATTGAAGATGAATGATGTATCATGTGGAATTTGGTACACAACTCCATTATATCTTTGTTCTTAAAATTTCTTGCATTATCCATTATGATGGCATGAGGTACACCATATCTACAAATTATATGATTTAGGATAAACAAGGATATCTGTTTGCCTATTGAACTTGATAGGGGTACAGCTTCCACCCACTTAGTAAAATATTATGTGGCCATTATGATGAATTTATGCCCATTCGAAGATGGTGGATAAATCATTCCTATTAAATCTAGACCCCGCTGATAAAATGGCCAAGGTGTGGTCATCAAATGTAGCTCTTGCACCAGTGCATGTATCAAATTTTCGTGAAATTGACATTTCTTACAAGTTTTTGCAAAGTTACAAGAATCTTTTTCCATGGTAGGCCAAAAATATCCTATCCTAAGAAGTTTCTTAGCTAAAGACAATCTGTTTGAATGTGATCCACAAATTCCTTCGTGAATTTCTCATAAGGCTAAGTTTGATTCTTCCTCTTCTAAACACCTAAGGAGCATTCTGTCAAGACTTTTTTGATACAATGTTTCAAAAATTATAGTGTACTTGGAGGCTTGTCTAATGAAACTCTTCTTTTGGTTTCATGTTTGGTTGATAGGAAGGGTTTGGTCTTTCAAATAGGTGTAAATTGGTCCATACCAAGGTGATTCAGTTGTAGTAAGTAGGAAAATGGTATAAGGATGGGTTGGATCATACACAGGTTGAGTTGCTTCTTCTACCAAGAACTCATATCAAGCACTCTGATCAGGCATCTATAAAAGTGAGGCCAAAGTTTCCATAGCATCCACTACTTTATTCTTTTCCCTCAGCACTTGTTCAAATGTAATGATAATGAAATACTTCTTGAGGTTATCCACCATTGTTTTGTAAGGTACCAATTTGTCATCTTTAGTATTATATTCTTCATTGACTTGATTTATGACTAATTGCGAATCTCCATATACCTTTAGTTATGTTACTTTCTATTCTAAGGCCAGCTTGATTCCAATAACCAAGGCTTCATATTCTGCTATATTATTTGTACATGGAAATAGCAATTTGTATGACTTAGGTATAGTAGATCCTTGAGGCATGATTAGAAGTATGCCTACTCCTGATCCATGGTGAGTGTAAGAACCATCAAAGTAAAGCTGCCATGTTTTTGCCTCAACCTTCACAATCTCTGAATCTAGGAATTCAACTTGTATAAGATGATCGTCATGAAGTGGTGCATTTGCTAATTGGTCTGCTATGACTTTCCCTTTAATTGCTTTTCTTTCAACATATTCTATATCAAATTTTCTTAGGATCATCACCCACTTTGCTAACCTTCCATTTAATGCAGTTTTGCTTAGTAGATATTTCAAAGGGTCAATTTTAGCAATGAGCCTTATTTTATGGGCTAACATATAATGGTATAATTTTTGTGAAGCAAAAACTACATCCAAGCATGCTCTTTCCATGAAATTATAATTTAGCTCATATTTGACTAAGGTTCTACTAATGTAGTAGATTGCCTTTTCTTCTCCATTCTCATCCTCTTGTGCTAGGAGTGCCCCCAATGAATTCTCTATTGCTGAAATATACAAGATTAAAGGTTTGCCTCTAATAGGTGGCATCAATATTGGTGGATTCATAAGGTACTTCTTTATTAGATTGAAATCCTCTTCACACTTGGTATCCCATTTGAATATAGTGTCTTTATGCAAAAGTTGATTAAAATTGTGGCACTTTTCTGCCAATTGAGAGATGAATCTCCTGATGGATTGTATTCTTCCTTGTAGGGATCTCATTTGACTAACTATTTTGGGTGCTTCCATTTACATTATGGCCTTTACTTTAGTAGGATCAACCTCTATTCCTTTAGCGCATACAATGTAACCTAGAAGTTTGCCGGATTGGACTCCAAAAGCACACTTCTTTGGGTTAAGTCTTACTTTGAATTCCTCTAATCTTTCAAAAATCTTTGCCAATATGGGAAGATGTTCTTTCCTTGAATGTGACTTAGCTATAATGTTGTCAACATAATCTTCCATGAATTTATGCATCATGTCATGGAATATAGTAGTCATTTCTCTTTGATAGGTTGCTCTGGCATTTTTCAAGCCAAAAGGCATGACATTCCAACAAAATGTACCCCCATGCACATGTAAAAGCAGTTTTATCTTGATCTTCGAGAGCTATCTTGATCTAATTATAGCCACTAAATCCATCCATGAGAGAAAACATGGAATGTCCTATTTTTAAGTCTACAATAGCACCAATGCTTGGTAATGGGAAGTCATCTTTAGGACATGCTAAATTTAAGTCTCTAAAATCCATGTAGATTCTGATAGACTTATCCACTTTTGATACCGGCACTATGTTGGATATCCATTGTGCATAATCAATGGCTCTTATGAATCCAACCTTCAATAGCTTCTCTAACTCTACTTTGACAAGTAGGGCTATATGCGGGTGCATTTTCCTTAGTTTCTGTTTAACTGATTTAGCTCCTTCCTTTATATTGAGATGATGCATTATCAAGTTCAGGTCCAAACCTGACATATCATCATAAGACCAAGAAAATTTGACTTGCTTTTCTTTGAAGAACTCAATGAATTTTGTTCTTTCTTCACTTGATAGGGATGATGCTAAGTGAATAATCTTGGGCTCTGTATCTGATCCAATGTTTATCTTTTTTGTTGGCTCGATTAGAATTGGAGATCTTTCTTCATAGTGGTCTAGTAGAACATCCAAACTCCCTTCCAAAGGTGCCTCAGTTGGGTTTTCACCTTTAGAAACATCCTTTATTTCTTTTTTTCTTTGTTTTGGATCTAATGTTGCCACAAAGTGGTTTTCAACACTCAATTCTTTTCCTTTTCTATTTTTTTTATTTTTTTCATTTTTTCTTGGATTAAGAGTTTGGATGCTCCCTTTGATCATTTCTTCTTGATAGTCCTTGGTAGAAGAAGATTCAACTGCATTGAGGTATTGGGACAGCATGTTTTTATTCAAGAAAATTGGCAAGGTATCAGGTTCAATGACATCCCATTCAATTAGGTTCGGTCGAATGAGAATTAATGGGTCAACAATTGGATTTGTCTCAATGGGGCTTAAAGTGTTTATCACATTATTGGAAGGTTCATACATTGTATCTTCAAAATATCAGACATGGGCTTCCTCTAAATGTTCTAAAGAAGAAGGATCAAACTCCTCACTAGACTCCACTATGGTTTCCATTGGATAAAAATCATGCGGATTAAATCTAGCATTTGATTCTTCCATAGTAGGTCTCCATGATGGAACATGTGGCTCACCTACCCATTGATTTATTTCAATTTCTATACTTGGTACATCATTTTTAATCTCTTGACTAGAACTAGATGCTTGATTTGAAGTGGATTCAACCATTAGTCCTTTGTTTTTGGTAGATGCACAAGTGTGAATAACATCAATTCCTTTGTCATGGCATGACTCATCTGATAGAGTCTCCCATTCCCATTCATTAGAATCCTCATCACTATGAGATTCTAATTGGATTATTTGATCATATACTTTGGGATAATGCTTTTGTGTATATCCTTCTTCAAGATATCCTAAACCTATCTTTTTCTTGGAATCTCGCCATGTGGACTCTAGGGGTTCAATTAGCCCTTCATTCCTTGTACCTAAAGGTCCTTGACCTTTATAACCCATTTTTTGAATGATTGCAAACCCTTTGCCATATTGATGTGTAGGTATGGTTGGATCTTGAATGTTTTTAACATGGGCACTTGATTCTTCATCTTTATATAGCCAATTCAGAATTTCATTGTCTTCTTCATTCATGGAGGATAATGTGCTTGCTCTCACAAAGTTATCATTATACCTATGAGGTAGTTTTGAAGGTTTTCCAAAGGATTTTGGTGATAAGGGTAGATCCATCATTGATAAGGAGTATTCTCCTACTCCTTGTTGTTTGATTTTGCATTGTTGATCAAATTTTTTCATCATTTTATTCATCTTTTGGTAGTGTGCTTCTTTGGTGAACACTTGGACAGCCTTTTTTGATAAGGAGTATTCTTTTGCTTTTTGGGTTTATTGAAGGTATCTTGTGACAGCCTTGGTAGATTCTTCTTTTTCTTCTTCACTAAAAATGTTATCCTCATTAACCTTATCTTTTCCTTTAGTCGATGTAGATTGGTTAATGAATTTTGGAGTTTCTTGAACAGCAATTTCTTCTTCCATCTTTTCTTTTCCTTTCCATAAAGGAATATCCTTTGAACTTTGACCTTGTTTCATTTGATTTGATGTAGACCCTTCAGCATTATGTGGAACCAATGATTCATTGATAGGTTTGACGTTATTACAATATTGGAAGGGATTGAGGTCTCCATTTACCATTATCTCTTGCCCTTGATATGGAAATTTAAGGCATTGGTGATATGTTGAAGGAATGGCCTGCATTTCGTGGATCCATGGCCTTCCTAAAATAATATTATAAGTCAATTTTAGGTCCAAAACTTGACATAGGGTCTCCTTTTGCATGGGACCAACTCTTATGGGCAAAACTATGACTCCTCTTGACGCTCTTTCTTCATCATCATAGGCTTTTATAGTTTTTTTTTTCTTTGGGTCAATAGTCTCCTCAAAAAATCCTAAGTCTTTCACCAAGCTAAGGGTACAAATATTTAGGCCAGCACCTCCATCTATAAGGACTCTTTTTACCCTATGTTTGTGGATCAACACCTCTATGTGTAAGGGCAGATTTTAAGGATGATTAAGAGACATATCATCTTTCTTGGAGAATGATAAGCAATGAGGTGCAATTAGGTGTCCCACCATGTTTTGGGATTTGTCTACCTCCAAATTTAGAGGCACATTTTTTTCCAACAAGGCTTTTTTCCAAAATATCCTTATGGATTGGTGATAGTTTGAGTAGCTCAAGAATAGAGATTTTAGTGGGAGTCTTTTGCAATTGATCAACCAAGTTATATTTTTTCAATGATGATGTGGAATCTTGGTTTGGTATCACCACTTTTGGAGCATTATTAGATATGACAATTTTCAATGCTTGCCCCCTAGTGACCACATTTGTTGATGCTTCTCTTGATTTACCTTTTATTACAACCACATTTATGCTTTGATCTTCTTGACTTATGGTATTTATTGTGTTGTCATAAGTGTGGGAAAAATTCACTTTATCATTACCCTTTTTATGGTTTTGATTTGTATTGGATGATTCCCCCTTTTCATGATTCAAAAAGGGGTTCTTATAGGCCGTGTGATCCTCCATTTTTTGAGGTCCTTCAACTTGGATGATGTTGTTATTAATCAAATCTTGTACTAAATGTTTCAATTTCATGCACTTGTTGGTTGGATGACCTCTTTTCTGATGGTATTCACAATGATGAGATGCATTCCACCAATGAGGTTTGACTTTGGGTTCATAATTTGATATATCTGGTAGTGTGATAACTTGATTAGCCAACAAAGTTTTTAGTACATTCTCCAAAGGTTCACCCAAGGGAGTGAATTTCATTTTATTATAACTAGAGTTTGATTTTCATTTATCCCAAGTCTTATTGTTGGAAGTATTTGAATTATTTTTGTTATAATTATTGGAATTATATGGGGCTTTATTTGCTTGATTAACATTGTTTGAAGAATTTGCTCCATATGGTAGAATAAAAGGGGTAGACTTCAAGTTGTGTGACTTCACAACCCCATCATTCACAAGATTTTTATTGTTAGTTTTATTCCATGATTTCGATTTATCATTGTGATTGTTAGACCCTTGATCATTGAAATATTTAGGAACATAATTATTGTTATTGCTGTTGTTCTTATTATTATTAGATTTATTGTCTTTAAATAATTTAATCTCACCTCTTTTGACCAAAACATCTTCAATCTTAACTCCATTTTCAATAAGTTTTTCAAATGTTGGAGGACATTGAAGTTGTAATCGATAGTTCATTTCTGCAGTCAAGTTATTGGTGAAGATCTCCATTTTCTCTTTCTCGAGAATAGTTCGTGGATACCTTGCGAAAATGGTCCTCCACCTTTGTAAGAATCCTAAGAAGGAATCTCCCTCTTTTTCCTTGGTATCACATAACTTGAGCATCATGATCTCATGCTCAATGTTGTAAGAGTAATGGGTTATAAACTTTAAGGCCAACTCCTCAAAAGTCTTGATTCCTTGGGGTAGTTTTGAAAACCACTCCATTGCGGGTCCTCCTAAGCTTCTAGGAAAGAGTCTCATTAGGTACGTATCATTATGCATGAACTCTATACTTAGGGCACAAAATTCCCTTAAGTGATCCTATGGGTCTATTTTACCCATGTATTTATCGTATTTAGGAAAAATAGTGTTGAAGGGAATGACACCATAACTAGGCTTTTGTCGAATGGAAAAGGACACAAAGCTTCAATTGAGAAGGCTTTAGGTTCAGCCACCTTCTTTAGGGTATCTATTTTCTCTTGGAAGGCCTTGATTTTCTTAGTCATAGTGCTCATTGGATCCTCTGGCTGCTTGTTTTTCTTAACCTGGTCTATATCACAGTCATGAGGAAGCTTTACTCCCTTATGTGCTAGGTTTAGGAAAAAGTTCTCCCTATCCCTATCTATTAATTTCTCCATAACTTCTAAGAAGTCTAGATCTTGGGCAGCCTTTTCAACTCTTTCTTCAAGCATATCCATTGGATCTTGGTTGGCGTTATTGATATTTTTGTTATGTCCTTGTTGAAAATTATGGGATGCTGAATTCCTATCCAAGTCATCAAGGTTTTGTTCAAATAGGTTTGGAAAAAGGTCCTCTTGGTTGTGACCTTGAAATACACTTTGGTACTCAATTTTTTCTTCTTTTCTTTCCACAAGAATTCTATCACCTTGTAAGGATACTCTATATGCTTGGGATCGGGTGGAAACCGACATCCAACAATGGTTCATTTTTGGAATGATCCTTGATATTTAGAGTTGTTGATTTTATTATTGAAGAGATTTAAAAGATAAGATGATTTTCAATGGATATCTCTCACTTGTTTATGTATTTGAAAACACAACAACCACACATTCACTTGTTCCCTTTTACCCACTTAAACACAAAATGTTTGATTTGTAGAACGTTATCACGGGTCTTTCACAAGAAAACACTTCAAGCACCTACCTAACTCAAAATTGGTTTGTAAACATGGCTCTATAAGGTGGTCTTGCTACTTATCAAGGATTTGGTAAGTATTCCGTTCAAATAGATTTCAATCTCTCATCCCCCAAGTATGTTAAGGGGCTTCCCACATGCACCAAGGTATGATTTTGTGCAATCTATCAGGACTACTAGAGGAAGTTAGAGAAATTAAGATCCATTTGTCATGAACCCCATTAAAGATACATGTGTTTCATTTTATAGTGGGTCAGATTCTCACGATGAAAGCAAGTGTATCCCACTTTGGGTTGTCCCTCTCACTAGCCTTGCTAAGGCAAATTCGGGAGGTGAGCCCACTAGATTTCTAGCATGTCCATGTAAAGCAAGAAATGAACTTAGTAGGACAAGTTTGGGAGTTTGATCCACTCAAAGAGTGAAGAGCATATCCATATTGTCTTCCTATGTTCCACACAATCAAATACACATTTGTTCTTTTTCAATCCCTTGACAAGAGGATTCTTATAATTGAAGTGTGAAATTCATTTCCTACTTTATCCATAGCTTATATCAAATGAAATGCCACAATCTAAGCAAATGCAAGCTTGAATAGATGAATACCTTGTTCATAGCTAGCATAAAGCTAGGGGCATTTTTGAGAATTTTTTTTTTTTTTGCAATTTTTCAACTCACCTTAGGCATAGCTCCATCCAATGTGCTTAAACTCCATCAAGTTAGTCAACACCACCAAACAAAGTGAGGGGAAACCACAATAGAATTGACAAAACAAAGATTTATGTAAAGAACTTTGATCACTTTTAATTGTAAATCTTCAAAAAGAATTTAAGAACTAAAGATCCAATTAAGAGACACAAATTTTCTTTTATAAGCATCAACTATATCAAGGTATTTCTGATATACCTGACTATCTTCATCTTGTGTTTGCTCAAGGATAGCTTTGAGATGTGCTTGATTCTCCTCCTTAATCCTTTTTGCAATTATCTTTTCCTCTTGATTGTATCTAGATTCTGGCTTCTGTACCTTCGGATGTCTGGCCATTTCCTATCAAAACACAGAAACAGAGAATTAGAAATCTGAATTTATCAATCTGCCGACAAATTAAGACAAAATTCTTGAGGTGACATTGTCCAGAAAATAAGCGACAGTAAATTTCTCTTAAGCGTGAATTAATTGTTCTTAGGTGACACTAAACCTTTCACCAAGCGACACCAAAAACTTAACAGGCGTAAGAAAATTACTTAAAAGTGTAATTAAAAATAGTCAAGGTGACAATGAATTAACTCAAAGCGAGAATGAATTAATGCAAAGCGTAAGATAAAAGTTCACAAGCGTGAGTGATTTAACCAATTGCGTAGCAAATCTTTACAACAGGTGATAACAGATTGTTGATGCATGACACTTCTTGGCTCATACGTGTGACTATTTCGTGCAAAGGCTAGCACACTTTATCACAAAGGCATGAATTCTTTTCTCCTAGGTGATAATAGAATGTTTAAGACAACATTAGAATATATCACCAGGCGTGAGTATTCAGTGAATAGGTGTCAATACAAAATTTGTAGGCATCATTAAATCTATTACAGGTGTGACTGAATGTTCTATAGGCAACACTTCACCTGTTTCCTACAAAAATTCCATGGAAAATAGCAAATACAAGCATACAAAAATTGATCTAAATGATAAGATTGATAAATTGAGGCTTACTGCCCCATGATGGGTGCTATTTTGTATACAAATAAATATATCTTCATAGAATTATGGTTAATCAATGACAAATAAATGAAATAAGAACTAAATACAACCATAATTGAGCAAATATTTCACAATATCAAAGACTAATTGAGCATCCTATGGCTCTCTAATTAGAATGAACAATGAAGCTCTCAACAAGCTCACTAATGACAGTTCTAATATGAGAATGACAATGATAAAACAACACAAATGCTAACAATTATCAATATGAAATGCTAAAATTGCTCTCAAAATGATTTCTAAATTCAAATTGCAAGAGGTTTGATGCAATTCTCAGATAGGTGGTTGATGAATTATAAAGGATTTTAGCCTTCCTTTTATAGATTTTCCCAATGTGAGGGGGTGTGATTGCATTTGATCATGATTGAGTTGGGGTTAAGGTTTTGGTTCCACCCTTTGAAGACAAAGAAAAGTTTGTGTCCTCAAAGCTTGGGACAAGTAGACAAGATGGATGGCTGAGATTCCCTTTCACTTTGAGTGAATGAGATTCAATTTTGGCTTGATCCATGTGAATACCTTTCCTCCAATTTCATTGGTTGATTGATTTTCCTCTCCTTTTGGGTTGTTGAGAGTAATTGATTTTAATTAATTGATTTAATTGATTTATTTTACCCATGAACCCCTTGAATGGGTTGAATTTAATTTAATCCAAGACTATACAATTAATTAAATTAATTGTATTTTGATTTGATTGCACTTGATTAAAATGCTCTCAATTTTGATTTATCTTGAATTAGGATTTGATTTTCATTTTGATTGGCTAAATGTGCATTGTGATTCAATTGATTCAATTATGTCCTTGATTGGCTTTGACTTGACTTGATTTGTTTTGAATTATCATTAAATTGCCTTTGTCCATTTTTAGGTGATTACAAGATCCAATTGATGAAATTAGTTAGAGGTCAAGGTCTTAACAATATGATGGTAGAAATAGAACAAGGCTTGGTGTGCTAGGTGTACACCAATGAAGGAGTGGTCACCGAAGTATGGTATCAAGACATAGTCTACTATTTGTTACAAAATTATTGTCCAGAGGGATTGAATGGTTCATAGAGGAGAGCATTGAAGAATAAAAGAAATTCATTTATGTTGAAAAATGGGAAGCTCTACAAATGCAACTATGACAAACTGTACCTATGATGTTTAGATCAAATAGAAGCCAAGCAGGTTCTCATAGAATTTGATGATAAATATGGTACCGAACATGGATCGGTAGAAGTCATAGCCCATCAGATATCAAGATCTAACTATTACTAACCAACATTTTTCAGAGACACTCAAGCACGTGCACTCTTTTCATGTTTTCCAAACTAGCGCCATCTGGGAGAAACATCTAGTGATGCCTCTACAACCAGTTTACCAAGTGCACCCATTCACCTAGTAGGGGTTTGATTTCATAGGAATGATCAATCCTCCATCCTTTGTAGGGCACTGATACATCTTGACTGCAACTGATTACTGTACACGCTGGATAGAGGCACGGGTTATGAAGAATTGTACTACTGGGGTGATAACCAAATTCCTAGAAGATTTCATCATCACGAGGTTTGGCATGTTGTTCTTCTTGGTGTGTGATAATGTCCCTTACTTTTCATTTGCAGATCTCATTCAATCAGCCTTCGAGAACAAGGTAATTCTAAAATTCTCATCCAATTACTACCCGCAAGGGAACGGAGTTGTTGAATCAACCAACAAGAACTTAACAATGGTAATCCAACGTCTTTGGATGATAATCCTAGAGACTGGCACACTCAGTTGAAATATGCTTTATGGAAAGATTGTGTGAGAATCAAGAATGCCTTAGGAACCTCTCCCTATCAGTTAGTTTATGGTCTGCAAACTATCTTTTTGATGAACCTGAAAATACCAATTCTAAGATTCATGGATCAATATGTTGAGGGTGAAGATGGGTGTGGATTCACCTCATGAACTTATAGGACCTTGAAGAGAAATGAACCATGGCCTTGGAGCATGTGGCCAAACACCAAGCTATTGTCAAGTGATGGATTGACAAAAGAGAAACCATTAAAGCCTTCCAAATTTCTTATTTTGGTCCTAATGTGGGATAAAGCAAAAGAAAAACTAGGCAGCCACACCAAGTTTCAACATTTGTGGATAGGCTCTTTCCAGATCGCGAAGATCCTAGGAGAAAATACCTTTCAGATTAGTTCTCTTGACAGAGAATTGATTCCATTGCCAATCAATGGCCAATTTTTGAAGCACTAATTTGGGTCTTGACTAGCCCCCCTTGTATAATTTTTTATATTCTTGTACTTTAGTGTCTTTTCTTTTTGTTTTCTTGGCGTCGTGT
The DNA here is from genome assembly GCA_027943335.1 of Chamaecyparis obtusa. Taxonomy (NCBI): domain Eukaryota; kingdom Viridiplantae; phylum Streptophyta; class Pinopsida; order Cupressales; family Cupressaceae; genus Chamaecyparis; species Chamaecyparis obtusa. The sequence goes on along the minus strand of BSBK01007577.1, from coordinate 233,334 downwards.
CGTCCGCATCTTTTCATTGGGTCTTTGTTTACGGGAGTGGAAGTTCTTGAGTTTAGTATTCCACACCAGGTAGTCCAAGCAAGAGATAAAGGTTTTCCATTGCCAAACTCTTTGATGTAGTTTTGTCTTGTAATGAGCCAGATACAGTGATTGGAAGTAAGACATTTTCTTTTTAGACTTCTTGAAAGAGTTCATCAAAACCAACCATCCTCAACACTAATGCACATTTAAAAGGGATTCCAAGTCATGAGCCTCTCATGGTAGGATTTTGGTCAGCATCAAGAAATGCCCATGGTCACAAAGGAAGTCGGGAATCAGAACCCATTCCTAACTGGAACACAGACTAAAAGAAAAGAGAAAGAAAGCAAAAAGGAGGAATGCATAAAGATGAGGTTAACAAAAAAACACTCAAAACCAGGGTAGCACAGTCTAAGCGCTACCCTGATTTCAAAAAAAAAAAAAAAGGGGAAAAGAAACAATTATCTGATGAAACCCGTAGGGAATATCAAAGTAGCAAATGCCGAATAGAATCAAAAGAAAATTGCTCAAAACACAATGGTTCAAAAGAATCAATTTTAAAGCTTATGTGTCTCAAGTCTAAGAGCCCTCTAGAGGAGTTTAAAACTTCTAACAAATCTCATCTACAGTAGGGGAAGGGTGATTATAGCAACCTCTACCAGGGCTATAAACACCTACCTAGTAGTAGAGCAAGGTTAAATTGACTTGTGACTAACTTCGGATTAGTGGGCAGTGATCTGGTGATGATCGGTTGATAATTAATAGAGGCTTACAATGAGGGATTCCTAGGGAATTTGAACACATGCAATCACACACTAGATACAAATGTTATGATGTTCTTAATCTTGATGATTATGAGATAATCACTCTAGCTGAAGATCTTATGCATGGCTCACTATAGGATAGGATTTTTTCAAGGCGAAATGGCTCTGGAAAACTTGAGTTGTTTCCCTTTCTTTTGTTGGGGCTATTTGTTATGGTCCCACAACCACGCTCCCCTATCTGGCCTCTTGGCTTTAGGGCCCCCTCTTCTTTTTTAGCTTGTCATTAGGTTTCTAGTCTGTTTAGTCCTATTGTCTTTGTTTTCAGTTAGTTTTCTTTATTTTTTGGTCTTTTCACACTTTCGGATGCCGAAAAGTGCGAGAGGTTTGAGAGGGAAAAAAGGTTGGAGCAAGCAAAAATCATCTTGCCTTAGGCATTCCCGGACCCTGGTGGTGTTCGAGCTTTTGGATGCTGAAAATTTAGAAGGTTCGACTCCCCCGAGAGTTGGCCTTTTAGTGTTTCAGACTTTCAGAGGTCTGATACTCCCGACAGGTGGAAAGGTTAAAAGGTTGATCGATGGGTGGCTGACGTCACCCACCGATCTATCTATATAATTCAAAATGGGTTATTTTTGACTCACTTGTTTGCTCTCGCCTATTATGTTTTCAAAGCTTTTGCACGCCTTTGCTTCTCACTTGTTGCCTTGGTCTCTCCTATCAGTCTTTGTTCTCTTTTTTTTTTTAGGTCAGTTTTTCTCTTCTCCCTCTCTATTTCCTTGTATTTTTTTGTTATTTTCTTTCAGTTCTAATTAGGGTTTCTTGTTTCAGTTGTCCTTAGCTAGGGTTTTTGGTATTCCTTGCTAGTTTAGGGTTTTTTTTGTTCTTCATTGGCCTAGTTTGGCCTTGGGGGTCATGACGTAATCCCCTCTAAATCCCCTTCCTGAGTTTGTGGTAAAACTCACCGTTAGACTCATTTTCAAGTCTAACAGACCAAACCCTAGTTTCAAAAGTTTGATGTCCAAAACTCTCAAACCTTTTGGTAGAATTCTCCTAAGTGCTACTATTTTAGTGTTTTAGTATTGTCACACACTAAAAAATCCTCTCATCTGATTCACTAAAACCAAAGTACCAGTGTTTTCACCTAAGCTCAATCAATTAAGTGCTTGTTTCGGCATTTTAGTGTTGTCACACACCGAAACCCTCATTGCTCTAATTTTTTGAAACCAAGACAACCAAAACAATTTGCAAAACAAAGGCATGTTTCGATGTTTCAAAGGTTTTGACCTGCGAAGGTTCCCCACCTCTGATTCACCGAAAAGGGGTATCAACAATTTTAATCTGGACTATTTTTCACATTTTTGGCATTTCAAAACTTTCAAATGTCTCGTACCTGTGAAAGCTTGAAATGTCGAAAAGGTCTTTGAGAGCCTTTTAAAGCTTGATTTCTCAATGCTCTATGTTTTTTCTAAGATTTTCCACTCTCTTGTTACTGATTCATGTCTTCTCCTCTTTGTAGAAATGGTTGAGAAAGTTATGTCACCAGCTATGAAATATTAGTTCAAGGGATACCATCCACCTTCAAATGTGACTAACCTGCATGTAGACATCATAGACACGGACATCAGCAATGTAAGCAAGAATGATTACTTGATAAAATGCACCCAACCAGTGGGAAGGTCTGAAGATTGCACCTCATTGGTGCACTATTCCTTAGTGAATGCAGCAGCTCATCCATTCTCCATCTTGTCTTTGGACTTGATTAACACTCTGGCCAGCCACTATGTACCTAACAAGAGAATGGTGAAGAACAATGTTGGCGAAGTGGTCCTGGACCTAAGGCCAGATAACATTGATGATGTCTTCCACCTACCCAAAGGGGTCAACAAGCTCTTTAATTTCCACATCAATAAGGGAATGGAGTTCTATAATAAGGATGTATCACAGGCCCAGGACATAGTAAATAATGAATACCTCATGCAGCCCATGCCAAAGAACAAGCTGGATAGAATTGATATGCGGAGGGGATACATGCAGGAAGACATCCAGGCCACTATCACAATGATTAGTAGGGTGTACGAGTTACCAAAATCTAGTCAGTTGGAACCCTGGATGGTCTTCCTCATCCAGAAGATAAGGGAGCGACAGACAAGGTTTTATTGGGCCACCATTCTAAGTGATAACCTAGATGAGTAGCTGATTAGAGTGAAAACTGATCCTCACTTTTATATGACATCCTATGTTGTGTACCTACTAGCTTCCAGGGTAGTATATCCAGGATTGAAAAAGGTTGGAGTTATGGGAAACATGGACACATGGCCATTCAGGATGTACCCTCAATTGGTTATAAAATAATACTATACCCATAACAGCCTGGATTTCTATATAGTCAATGATGCCTTCATGGTCGCCATCATAAACTTCGTTAAGGGAGATTATGCCAAAAGAATGTCTATAGAAGCTATAGCAAAATTAAAGGCCATTGGTGCATTCTACATCCAATTTAGGACATTCATATACGTTTAGGTGGTGAGATGCACTCTTCCACCCAAGAAGTTACCTAGGTATCCTTCTGACATAGTAGTCCTCCTGGAAATAGCAAGGTAGTTTTCGGATGCACATGAACACATAAAACACAAGAAGAAACACTGCTAGGATTTCCCAATCTCTATAGGCCCTCACTGTGTGCTAGATATGAAAATATTTAAATCTCTAACCAGGACTAGGATGAATTCCCACTACCAACCTACAATTTGATAAGAGCTCACTTTGATCCCATTGGTACATTTAGCCATATAATGGGGAGACATTATATTCATGAGCCACATATTGAAGATCACTAGATAAACTATGTGGATGACTATGAGGTGAGAATCCATGACTATTGTTGAATGAGTTTGGAGCTGGCACAGACCACTCTTTCATTCAAGATCCCTAAAAAGGCACAAGATGTTGACTATGAGGATATATTGGATCCCATCTAAAATGTAGATAAGGTGTATACAAGGGCTATCCTGAATGCAGAGGTAGACAGGGATGAGAATGATGACATTGATTTCATAGCCCGAAAGGTTATCAAAGTCATGAAATCAAGGATTGCCCACCCATTCCCAATGAAACCTATGCCAATGAAGTAATTACCAAAGCAGGCCTCTAAAGAGAAGAGGAAGAAAGGTGAGAAAATTTTGAAGCCACATTTCAAATAGGTTGCTCCCTTAAAACTAGAAACGGTGTACAGGCATGAGCATGCTACTACTTATGATCTGACCACACATTCAAAGAAGGTAAAAACTAAAATGACAGTGAGCATAGTGCCTCTAGATGTGCCTTCCTCTAGTCATCATGATTCTCCAAGTACGGAAAAGAAAACTATGTTCAAGATAATCAGACCTAAGCGGGTAGGGGTGATCAAAGGAAATGTGTACAAAAGAAAGAAGGGCTCAATGCCTACACAGATGGACAACTTGCTAGAGCAGGATGAGGATGAATTGGATGAAATTCCTCTTAGTAAAAGAATAAGGTCCATAGGATCGATGAAGAGGAGGAGAGTAATGGATGATGTTTCAGAAGGTGCTGGAGGGGCCACTCAAGAACAACTGATAAATCTAGATGCTCTTGGTGATGACAAATTTGATATCATGGACTTTGCAGGATTGCATGGCTTCAAGGAGTCCAAGAAACAAGTTCCTACCTAATTCAAAAGCTCTCTTGGTCGTATGGAAGAGGATGTCCAACAAAATCCCCAAGAGAAAGTTTCTACTGAGATGACTAAGGTTCAAAAGGAGATTGTAGAGACCGATAAAGAATCTACCATTGGGGTCACTTCTAAGGAGGATACAACTGTAGAAGTCCATTTGGTTTCACCTATAGTTCCACCTCCACCTCCACCTATGCATCTAACTCCTCTCATTCCATTGTTTCAAATGCCACCTACCACTCTGCTTCTACCTCTGATTCAAACCACTCCATTGCCTCAACAGCCTCTTCTATCTCATTTTCCCATGCCAACTCTACCTCCACCACAAATTCCTTCACCCACTCCTCTTGTTTCCCCTACTCCACCTCCTAACCAAGATGAATCAGTGCCTCAAATCTCATAGGAGCCTGAGAAAGAAATAGAGGCCGCTAGTGAGGAAAAGATGGAAGAAGAACACATAGGATTTGAATAGAAAACTAATCAAGGAGAATCACAGGCTGAAGAAGACCCACAAATAGAGGAGGAGAAACAAGTCACTAAGGAAGAACAAACAAATGAAGGGGAACATACAGCTGATGAAGAGAAAACTTGGGAGGAGGAACAATAGAATGAAATAGGGGAACAAGAGATAGAAGGAGAGGGAGATGAGAGTGCTGAGGAAATGGAGATTGAACGTCCAATGACCACTTCAACTCCAGTGGCTCTATATGAACCATTGAATGCTTTCTCCAAGCCTACCTAATTCACAAAAGAAATTCAGCCAAGGACCAGGATCTACACTAATGATGAAATTGATATTGTTGCACTAGGGCAAGCATTCCATCAAATTCCATCTATCACCTGAGCAAGAACATTTTTATATGTGACACAGGATCAAGTGGGTAGATGGAAGGCACAGGTGGTTGTTCCCATGATGGATGTCACTACAAGTGAGATCACTCCTGATCACTATGTGTTGGAGGAGGTAGACTTGGTGGAGCCCACTAGGGAGGGGAGAAAGACCTTGGCAACCCTCAGATTGAAGCACGCCCTTGGTTTCATGGACAAGGACAAGGAGAAAATAAGGACTCTAATGGAACAAAATGAACCCATGAAGAGATTCATTCTAAAGACAATGGGTCCCATTGACCTTGATAACCCTGAGGCCTCATTACAGGCCATTTTGGAGAAGAAGGGTGAAATAGACATGGATATTCTATATTCTTTTGTACAGGCTTGTAGGGATTGGAAGGAAGATTTTGAGCAGTTTGCAAAGCTATCCCTCAAAAATATTCTAAGGCCTCTTAAAATCATTCTGGCAGGAATAAGCTCATTAGTTGAAATCATGAGCAAAGAAGACAACATGGCAAAGAAGATTTTGAAGTGGCAGAAGATACTAGATGACTTAGTAGTAATAAGGAAGCAACACTTCCAAGTTTTGGTCAAGATTTATGAAGGGTCGGAGCTGGATAAATTTGAGCAATGGATCGAGGACATAACAAGTGCATTGACTATCTTTGAAAAGGTTCTCAGAAGAATGGATAAGAGGCAAGATAACAATTTACTTTTTGTAAAAGAATTGCATAAGTTCTTTGAAGGTTTGGATCTATATCTGTATGAAGAGGATGATGAGAAGACTATGCATTCAGTGAACTTCATAGTCAATCTATACTTGGTTATATTCAAGGGTGTCAAGACCAAAGAGGACCTTCAATAGATGTTCTATCAGAAGGAAGAAATCCAAAAAATGCTATCTCGGGAAGAAGAAGTACAAAATTTTGTGAGTGAATTGATCGCCTTCCGAGATAGATAGTAAGAAATCCTTGAAGAGGTCAAGATGCCCGACTTTGAAGAAGTATTGGAGATTGTGGATAGGTTCTGGAAAGCACATCCAAAAGTCCTCCCCAGTCAATAAGCAGCCAATCCAGAGATAGCTAAATTTTGTATAGAGAAAGGCAGTTTTCCATACTTAACCATTTTTGTAGAGCCTATTTTTTGGCCTTCCGGCCCTAAAAAATCTCCAACCTCTGAAAGTCCAAAGTCCAAAATTGGGAAAAGTGGACTTGGCACTTAGTCATTTTTGAGACTTGGTTTTTTTAGACCAACTATCGAGATTTGGGCATTTTTTGGCACGTCCGAAAGTTAACTCCAATTATCTCAAAGATCATTTTTAGTCAACTGGGCTTCTTTTTGGGGGTTGTTTCTGCATGATTTTGGGATCTCTTCCAATTGAGTCTATGTGGAGAAGCCATAACCAAGGATCAAGGGCATAATCATGAAGATTATCAAGAGCGTGCATGAGTTCTAGCTCCATTTTAGAGATGTTTAATGCATGAATTTCTCAAAGCTTTGTAATGTACGATGTTTAATTCTGTGCTAGGGTAGCTTAACTAAGTTTTAGAAGTAGTTTCATTAATGAAATCTCTAGTACAAAATTTTATGGTAGACAGTGGTGCAACCAATACAATGATGCCCAAGAAAATTGTTGATTCGTTAGATTTAAAGTATGAACCTCTTGAGAAAGGAGTTGTCTAGCTTGATGGTTCTTTAGTTAAGACTCTAGGAGTTGTAAAATACATTCCTATCCAAATTTCTCAATTCCTGAAGATATTTATGTCATAGATTTTCTACCTTATTTTTCCTTATGTCTTTCAAGAGACTTTACAGCCAAAATAGATGGCTATTTTTCATCAGATTGGTCCCTCTTATATTTTAGAACAAGATATGGTACTACTAAGGTAACCATAAAATCATAATTATTGGCCAAAGATCACATAGAGCCTTATAACCCAATTCCATAAAATCATAATTATTGGCCAAAGATCACATAGAGCCTTATAGCCCAATTCCTATTAATTAAAATTCTATGATCATGGATTCAGATGAGATCAAGGATTATTTAGCCTATAATACACAAATTGAAAAATATCCTGACATTTTGTTGGATGGGTGGGCATTTAGGAATAACCAAGATAATGATATGCTTGATTCTAGTTTTAGAAATTACATGATTTTAGAATCTGAAATAGTTATGCCTAACTTCATGAAAGATCAAGAGTTTAAATCTGAACTCTCTAATCAGCTTTGGGATTTATACTTTGATGGATCCAGGAATAAAGATTGTATTAGTGCAAGGGTTATGTTAGTAACACCAGAGGGTGATAAGTTTTATGATGCATATAAGTTATCTTGTCCTTGTTCTAACAATGTGGCTGAATATGAAAGTTTGATCCAGGGTTTAGAGTGGGCAAGAAAGAGGAAAATCATATGCTTGAGAGAATTTGGGGATAGTGAATTGATAGTTAATCAGGTAAGAGGAGTTAATGGTGTTAAGAATGATGTTTTAAAGTTATATAAAACTAGAGTATCTGATATTCTGGATGATTTTGATGCATTCAACCTAATTTCTATACCTAGAAGGAAAAATCAGTATGTTGATAGGTTAGCTAGCATTGGTGCACATACTTCTATTACTAAAAATAAAGGTCATATCTCAGGTCAATCTCATGTTAAGATTGTTGTTAGGCCATCAATCCAGGATAATGATATTAATTGGTAGGTTTTTAATACTGATGAACATATTTTGAGTTTCATGGCTAAAACAGATGACTTCTCAGCTCCTAAGAATGACAAAATGAAACAACAAATAGAAGATCAAATTATTCAGCTGAAATCTAATAAGCTTCCTAAAGGATTAGTTAGCTTGGAGTTTTCTTTCAACTCTAATGATCGATTCAAGAGGAATAAAACTAGCATGTTGATTAAGGAAGATAACTATGAGGAAGTTGAGATATTCAGAGACAAGTTCTTAAAGGTTGGTAAAATTAACTCTCCTCAAGATAAAGAACTACTTATTGCTTTGTTTAGAGAATTTAATGATGTATTTTCTTGGGACTATGCTGATTTGAAAGGATTTGATCCCTAATTAACTCAACATACCATACAACTAGAGCCTAATTCTAGGCCAATCAGGAAAAGACAAAGGCCAATAAACCCCAAATTAGAGCCCTTAATGCTTAAAGAGATGAGAAAAATACTAAATGGTGGAATAATTTTTCCTATTAAACACATTTCATGGGTTTCTAATTTAGTTCCAATAAGGAAAAAGAATGGAGATATCAAACTTTATGTAGATTTTAGAGACTTTAATAGGGCATCTCTGAAAGATAGACACCCCCTTCCTTCCATGGAACAAATTTTACAATATGTGTCAGGTTCTGAAAGGTTTTCCCTCCTTGATGGGTATCCTAGTTATAACCATATATTAGTGAAAGAATTAGACCAATTTAAAATAGCTTTTACAAAAAAATGGGGAACAATGGCTTACAGAAGAATGCCATTTGGATTATCAAATGTAGGAGCCACATTCTAGAAAGCAATGGATATGGCTTTCAAAAACCTTATGTATAAGTTTGTCTTGGTGTACTTAGATGATGTCACCATTTACAACAAAATTGCAAACCAACATATAGATCATCTGAGACAAGTGCTTCAAAGATGCAGAGAATTTGGAATTTCTCTCAATCCAAAGAAATCTATTTTTGCAGTCCATGAAGGTAAACTTCTAGGATACCAAGTGTCTAAAGAAGGTACAACTATTGATCCTAAAAGGATCCATGCAATTCTAGAATTATCATTGCCAAAACATAAAAAGGGATTGTATAGTTTCATTGGGAGAATATATTTTGTATGACGATTCATTCTCGACATTGAAAATATGTTAAAGCCTTTAACTACAATGCTAAAGAAAAATGTGCCTTTTAGCTGGACTGATGAGGGAAAGAGCAATTTTGAACAAATTAAACAAGCCCTGTCATCAACCCCTAATTTAACCAATCCAAATTTCACTAAGGATTTTATTTTGTATACTTATGGTCATTTTGACATAGTTTCAACAATGCTGGTATAGAAAAATGAAGACAATTAGGAGGAGCCAGTTGCAATTTTAGTAAAGGAATGGATGACTATGAACAAAGGTATAGTTTTGTTGAAAAGTATGTACTTTATGCTATTAAAGCTTTAAATAAATTTAAACATTTGGTTGCTAGGAATAAGATACATTTGATGGTTGCAAATCCTAGTATTAAAGAGTTCCTGTTAAATAAATATGTCAATGAGAAAAGAGCAGGTTGGATCAAAAAAGTTATGGAGTACGATGTACATATTCATGTAACCAAGCTGGTTAGATGAAAAGGTTTATGTTCCCAAATGGAAGAAGAAGAACAAGGTGAAGCCACTGAGGAGGCTGCTCTATTATAAGGTGATTCTATAATTATTAATGATTCAACAACTTGGTTGTCAGATATGACCAAATTTTTACAAACTGGACAATGTCCAATTGATCTTGATAAAGTTAAAAGAAGGTACTTTAGATTAAAATCTATTCCTTATGTTCTTAATGATGGTATTCTATATAGGAAAGATTATTCTGGTATGCTTTTAAAATGCATTGATTTTTCTGATCAAAGCCAAATATTATCTGAGTTTCATGATGGATCATGTGGAGGACATTTCAATCCTAAGACTACAGCTTGGAAAATATTAAGAGTTGGTTATTACTAGCCAGATTTTTTTAAGGATGCTCATTCTTGGGCAAGAAAATGTCAGAAGTGTGGTTTGTTTGCAAGAAAGAAAAGGGTAGCAACATTTCCATTAAAACCAATTATTGTGGATCAACCATTTAACAAATGGGGAGTGGACTTTATAGGTCCAATTAACCCTAATTCTACTATAGGTCATAAATGGATTTTGACTACAACAGACTACTTTACAAGATGGACTAAGGTTATTGCATTGAAGGAATCTACTAGATCTACTATACTCAAATTTTATGATGATATTATAACCAGGTTTGGTGTTCCTCAGTCAATTATATTAGATAATGCTTTATCTTTTTTTGGTTCAGTAATAATAGAGTGGGATGTTAAGAGTGACATTTATTTGAATACATCTTCTAATTATTACCCTTAGGGTAATGGTCTTATAGAGTCTACTAATAAAAACCTTATCAGGATCATTAAAAAAACTTTGCAGGAGAATAAAAGAGATTGACACTTAAAATTAAAATCAGCCTTATGGATGGATAAAATCACACCAAAACAGATTACTAGGAGTTCACCCTATGTTCTAGTTTATGGTAAGGAGGCAAGATTTCCAAATTCAACAGAGTTTCCAGCTTTATAGCTAGCTAATCAAATGATTTTGTTTGAAGAGGAAGATCCTCTTAAGCTGAGATATGTTAAATTGTTGCAGCTTGAAGAAGAAATAAAAAGAGCTTTAATAAATATGGAGCTCAAGAAAAATTAGACCAAGAGGTCTTTTGACAAGAAAGCTACACCCAGAGAATTCAAAGAGGGCAATTTAGTGCTTAAGTGGGATGTACTGAAGAGCAGGCCAGGGAAGCATGATAAATTTGACAACTTTTGGTCAGGCCCTTTTGTCATTTTAGAATGTAAAGAAAACAATGCCTTCTAGCTGTCTACAACAGATGGAAAAATATTTAAGATTCCAATTAATGGAATCCACCTCAAGCTTTTCTTTGAGGGTTAGTTTCAATTTAGTTTCATTTCAATAAGTTTTGTCCAAGCACTAGGTCTTTAGGTTGCATGAGTCTTAGAGTAGATGTATTTTATTTCAATAAATGTTGCATTCATGAGTTCTAGTTTTCTAACTCTAATTGCCCAATGATAAGGTTTGTATTTCATGTCTAGCAGGAAAACATCCAATAGAAGTCACCAAAAAATGTTACTCAAAATTACAGCATTACAAAAGAATGAACACAAATAGGAAAATGTTGCATTTTAGGTGTCCAATTAACACTATCTTTCAGGTGATGTTAATTAATATTTCATTTTTGCATTCAATATCAATTTTCATATTGTACTCTAAGTAGTTATCACATTCCAAATTTTCAAATTCATAATTGATCATTACATTGTGCATTAAAATTGAATATAGTATACAAATATTATTTCATATTTCATATTTCATGTCAATAAAAGAGTACAATTTGCAAAATAGCAAGCATGATAGAAGTATGATTAGGTTCCCCATGCATTGCCTTTATTTGTCTGTATGTTGTTAGCTGGTTGTTCATCAACTCCTTAGGTTCATTGTTCAGGTCTGCATCTTCACTAGGTCCTTAGGGTCACCTGCATCATTAGATATAAAATGATATTAGATCCAGTTGGATCTAAGAAATGCATGCAACTAAAATATCACACAAAAATCAATCTTTTAGAGTTGCATTCATATCTGGTATTCCAATGCAATAAAGAAATGTGCATTCACATGAAAGGTAGTATTAAATGGACTTGTTTTTACATGAAACCTTTTACTATTTATGGTCATTCTTATGAATGTTGTCTTTATATTTAAACCAGATATCTAAATCAAAGGGACTTTGCTCTTATGACTAAGAAACCTTTTTCAGTAATCATCAGGATCTTGTTAGATTAGTGAACACATCAATCTGAATATTGACTCATAAATGTCACCATTTTTTACATTTTCATAAACTAAAGTATTTATCATGTTCACTAACCTAACAAGATTAGTGTGATGTTATTTTTGAAGCTTAACAGAATAAAAATGCAGTGTTCAGTTGACTAGTTTTCATGCCACAGTCAAGAGAAACTGATGCAGTTTCAAAGTGCAATAAAAGATGCCACAATATATTCCTCTAATGATAAAGAATTCCCAAGTACCAGAAATAGAGACAACATGCTATAGATGCTAAGATTTATCAACATAAGTCACTGGTAATAAATGATATTAAAACTTCATATTCATATGATATTGTTAAATTCAGAGTGCTACATGAATTGATCATTATGTTATGATATTATTATTTGACAAAAGAAGGAATGCTAAATAATTGTATCTCAAAGTATTAGGAGTGTTTACAGAATGACTTGATGGGTGTTACGAGCCCCTGCTCGAACTCCATCATGTAACATTTTGGTGTTTTTGATTGTCACAAACCTATGCTCAAACTTCATAAGAAAATAAATAGAACATTCTACAACTTAGTATTTCCTATTTAATGAAGTATATCATGCATTATTCACTGTTTATATTGAAAAGTAATAAAACTAGTCATTCACTAGTTAAATTGGTAGAGATTCATGTTCATATAATGGACTGAATACAAAGAAGAATCTTTTGCAAGGTTACTGATTACAAAAAGTAGCATGTTCATCTAATTTCTATAGTCAATATCAATTGAGTATGATTTAAACCAGATGGCAGCACATAGAAAACTGACAGTATGAAATCATACTTATCTTTTGCAATCAGATTTTTGTGCATTTATTTTATTCTTTGTTTATAGCATTATGAGATATGGTGGTCATAGTACATAAATAAATTTCAAGACCAAAGTCATAGTAAAACACCATTAGAATGCCCAAGTTGAAGATGGTATGGCTAGTTTGTATCAAACAAAAGCCACTGATGCTAGGTATGATAGGCCATATAAAGATGTAATAGTCAGTTGAATGCATCAACATCATAAAGATTGGTAAAGATAAAAATCACAAGCATGACCATTTTTTGGAGAATCGTAAACTCAATAGGCTGAGCTTAGGGTGGATTTAAATCAACACTAGTGTTTCATCCTGGATAATAACAACAAGCATGTGGTAGCAAAGGACAAGACTATAATAAGTGACCAAGCATGTTGGTTTATGCCAGTGAGACTGAGGTAATGACAATTGTTATCAGTGGAGCTATCTATATATTTGTTAATGGCTGGTGTACATTGAGCAAGAGCTAAACTATGCAGGTTATATCTGACCATGGTACATCAAGAACAAATGAATGGTGAGAATAAAAAGAAAATCGCAAAGATGCAATTATTTTTCCCAAACATGATGGGTTACTTATGTATGCATGTGAACAACTAGAGTGTGTATATGTTACTAGTATATGATATTTATTTCTATATATAAAAGTTATTTTTTACAGAGAAGAAGGAAAATCGCAACAGAATTACATCTTTTTCTTTGTAAGTTTCACTGTTGTTAGTGAAAGTCAATAAAACCAAAAAATATGGTGAATTCAAAGACGGTTTGCATCAAATATGTGTTGGCAGTGAACTTCATGTATATCTACATATAACTTTCAACATATAAACTTTTGGGCTAAGGAAGTAATAAATAAAAAATAGAGAAGCAGTTGAAGATGGAACCCCTTTTACTATGGCAAAACAGTGCTAGATAACTATTTTCAACAACAGTAAAAAGGCAATGAAAGGGACAAAGAGATCTATAATTATCTTTTGGTGTTGGAATGATTTTCCTTATAGGGGTCCCAAGATCACATCCAACATTTAGGGCTCAAACTCCAGTCAAGGTCCAGGCTTGAGTTCAACACCAAAAAGCCCAAGTTCCATGTAGTGTGTTGGCACAAATTTGGAGTGAAAAATTGAAAATTTTCTATAAGGCAAAGTAGGTACTCTTAAAATTTGTGAGAAGGCCTAACCGGTATGCTTGAAAAAGACACTGATGATTTTCATGAGGTACAGCTTGGAAAATAAGTTCAACACCTTTCATTTGTCATATGCAGTGGGTTCCAGCTCCTAAGTTTCAAATCTAACATGTTTAGGGAGTAGCCATTTTGAGGTGTTCTCTCAAATCTGCACTTTCATTTAAAGTACCAAATTGATGTATCAGGCCCTGTTTGTCTTTGAATACCTTGTACTCTATTGATTTTCATGGCATGCCACTTTGGGAATGTTTAACATGTATATCAGAGAGCCTATGTTTTAGAACTTAAGCCTTTCCAAGTTCATTTGATGGGTTTTTGAATCCCTCAAAGTTGGCTTCCCAGAATTATCTTGCTTCTTTGTTCTGTCTAGTTTTCTGAGTAGCCCTGTTTGACTAATTATAATTTTTGACCATCTGACCCAATTGAGAAAGTTCCTCTTGTAATGTATTCTAGTGGTCAAATACTTCTTATGTTTCAATCTTTAGGTCACGAAGTGTTCATTTGGTCAGATTGTTGAGCCCATTCCATTTGCATTTCCTATCAATGTGCTAAAACTATCAGATGTAGATTTTTGGATGCCCTACTTTGAGGTCTTGTCATTCATATCCGGTTGAAAGCCCTGCATAATTGAGTTTTCCCCTGTATTGCAATCTTGAAAATGTACCTACCTGAGAAGTTTCAGACTCATACCAATCCAGTTATTCACTTTGTCAGGGCATTTCCATTTCTGATTTATTAAAGTTTAACTGAAAGTGCAGAATTTAGAATTAAGTGGCCTACTTTGAGCTTTCACCTTTTATACCCGGTTCAAGTTTTTTGAAGAATTGAAGGTTTTCTTACATTGAAAACATGGAGATGTACCCTCCTAAATATTTTTGGGCCATGATGAATCTGTTTCCCAATTTGCCGATCTGATTTTGTTTGCAATTTCTAACAATTTGGTGCAAATCAGTTGTTGAGTTTTAATCGGAGGCCCTATTCTTGATGTTATATCTTGAATAGTATGATTGGACACATCAAGAGAATGGTGTCCCTATATTGTAAACCAGATTTACTTCAAGATTGCAAAGTTTTAGATCATGAGGATTTTGTATGCCCACTTTCCCAGGTGCTTTTCATTGGGAGAAACTCACTTTTTCTCATGTCTTCCTATTCTATTTTTCTGAGTGGCTATTTTCAAGGGTCTGCCAAATATGACCGTTTGATCATCATGAATTTCTCTTTTGGATTTGTGCTCTCCACATAGCATATTTCCAATAGCCATAAGCTCAGATCTTCATGAGTCGGTTTGGTTTCTTTTCAAGAGCAAATCAGATAGCAATTTA
Organism: Chamaecyparis obtusa; assembly: GCA_027943335.1. Lineage (NCBI taxonomy): Eukaryota > Viridiplantae > Streptophyta > Pinopsida > Cupressales > Cupressaceae > Chamaecyparis > Chamaecyparis obtusa. The sequence continues at coordinate 218,068 of BSBK01007577.1, read as the reverse complement.
TGTAGATTGCTAATGCGCATTTGTCAGTGTTCCAGAGCCTCCACCTTTGACCAGTTGTATCTTGTATTTGAAATTGAATTCAGTAAATCCCTTTGGCATGCATATTCATTGTTGATGAAAGAATCACTTTGTTAAGTAAAAATCTTCAGGAGTTGATCTAGTATTTTTCCAAGTCGCATTTTCGGCAGGGTTAGCATAAGGTTAAATACTTTTGATTGTAGAATAATTAAAAGTTACTCATTTTAAAGGTTATTATCTTGAGGCCCTGATGTTTTCAAACCAATCTAGTTGGCAACCATGCTCAGATGTCAGAGATGAGTGATTTCTTCCATTAGTGGCCTCCTAAGATATATTTTGGCTTTTTTTAAAGGGGGAGATTCATGGTGGATTTCTTCAAGATTTCAATGTTCATTTGCATAGATATTGAAGTAGTCAAATTTGACAATTAATATCTCTCCTCGGGAAGCATCATGGAGGTTTGTCTTGCAAGGTTAGGGATTGTGAAGAGAGGAAGTTGAAACTCTATTCCATGAATTTTGGGCATGCTTTGTGACATGTGCTTACTAGACAAGATGAAGGGTTAGTAGCAGGCATTCAAGGCGAGGAGTGGGATAAAGTTTTTCTTCCGTCACAATTTTTTAAGAATTAGTGTGATCATAGGGATGCACTCTTTGAATTAATATACTCAAAGCTTGTAGCTAGATGAACATTTAGGACAGCTTCACAAGGCCTGTGGTAGATCCATTTTGCAAGAATTGAAACATGCTTTGATAATCTAAGTTAAGACAAGTATCTATCTACATTTTCTTCACTGGTAGAGTTTGGAAACATCGAAGGATTGGGAGAAGATGTTTGAAAATGAGACTCGTCAAGATCGAGTTATGATTTCGGAGTCTCTAGCATTTTCTTGTTGCATGTGTTGAAGCTGGGTTATGTGCCACCAAAGTTGGAAATAAGGAATGCCAGACATCATGGATCTCCAAATAGTCAATGTTCCCTGAGGCTTCTTACCGAACATTCTTATAACTATGCAAAATAATGAAGGCCCAACATTAATATGCTAGGGGTTGTTTGCATGGGGCCTACCATTTATTACTTAGTAAAATTCCTTGCTACCAGTGCATGGGAAACTTGCGCAATGTGGAGAGTGGAGGATTTGTGAATAAGTAAGGAGCTGCCAGTTTAAAAGGAAAGCCTTTTGTGCAAATGGAGATTGCTTTGATTGAATAATAATGGGGGTTCTCATTAGTTGTTCAATAAGGTTGCCTGCGCAAAATAACACAAGACTTATACAACTTCATGAGGCTTGCGTGAGACATTAGAAGGCAGCCTTGCACAAGTCAAGGGGCAAATAAAATCAGATTTTGGAGGTGCCCGAGAAGATCAGATTTCAAAGAAGAAAGGACAATGAGATCAAATTGCAGAATGGATAGGTATTGGTCAAGTAGAGATTTTAGGGTTTCTCTCTCAGTCTATTTATCTTCTTCTTTTCTCTATTTTTTGGGTTCCTTTTCCTATTCTTGGAGGGTTCCTATGGTTTCTCTATTGTGAGAAAGTCCCTAAAGGATGAATCTTGAATATCTTTCCTGTAGAGCAGATCTTTCTTTCCTATGTCTAGGTTCTTGAACTTTAAATTTTGTGTGCATTGAAATAGGATTATTATCAAAGAAATAAATTGCAGTTTCTCTCAGATTATATTGTTGTCTTCTCATTTTTATGTTATACTCTTGTATGCTTTTATTTGTCAAGCATGTAAAACATACTAGTTGCAAGGTAGCTTGTCTAATTATTTATGAGTTTCTTTCAAGGAAAGAATTAAATTTTCGTGAATAGTCTCAGAGAGTGAACATGATTATCAAGATTTTGATGATAACAATATAGAAGTGATAGAATGGTTTGTAAGGCACTCTATTCAAACTATAAGTAATCTGCAAGGCATTTCACTATATTTGTTTTGATCTCTTCCTATGGATTTACATATAGTAGCTATTTGCCCAATGGAATAGGCACTGGCTAGATGTCTGTTGTGTAGTTATTTTTCTGTCATCAAAACAAAATCTCATTACCTGTACATTTCAGTTTCTAAGTTTATGCACATTGTGAAAGGACTGCATTCAGGTGATACAGTTCACATTTGTTGATTCCTTGAAGAGATAATCAAATTAAAAGGTTAGCCTTCCTTGAGTTGTGCTCATAAAAAGAAGAAGGATGATATCCTTGTGCCATTGTTGTATGCTATTACATTTGTAGTTTCCCTTGTTAGACTTTGTAATAGGATATTCTCAGCTATTTGCAGAGTGATCTTTTGTTTAAGTAATATGAAGCCTAGATAGCATAGCAGTGAAGACCCTATCCACCATTTGAATGTTTACTTGAAACATAGTGAATCATTAATAGGAAATACCCACCTGAGTCCTGTGGAGCTCAAAGAAGAAGGAGGATCTTATCCAATCCTCATCAATTAGGCTTTTCTTGCAAACTTCGAGCCCCTTTTAACTGAGAATCAAGCCCATAATTTGCCAAGTTGGACCCTACAAGAAAAATCCCTAACACAGTGTTTCATGCCAAGCTTCATGCTCAGGTTCTATGCTAGAGAAGAGCCCAAATCATAGTAGTGGGTCAAACCTTTAAAAAATACTACTACAGATTTCAAGCACATGGCTTGAGTTTCATTTTTATTTCAAGTTGTGGTTCATGCTACACAACCAGTTGAGATCCAAGCTCAATCACACTATTGTAAAACGTAAATAAGTCCGAGCCATGCTTACAAGCCAAGTTCACAATCCATGAGCTTTTAGTTTAGAGCTCATAGGTAAGATTTAATCACAGCCCCTAATTAAGGATAAATAAGGAGACCATGCCTTAAATAATGCTAGAGAAAACCCTAGTCACAGGCCGTGACTTAGTAAACACAGCTCAAGTTGTTTTCAAAAGTCAAAGCCATAAACACAACTCAAAGTTCATTTCCAAATCACAGTAAAGAAGAGCCCGAGAGAAAAATAAAGATATGGTGAAGTCTCGGTTAGAGTTTGAGCTCTTAGCTCTTAAAAGTATTTTTCTAGAAGCTTTAAACATCATAGGTCAAGCTTCATATAAACATCAATGCCCAAGTCATGGATACAACACCAGTACAATGCCAAAATCTCAAAGCCAATAGTCAAATTCAATCTTGAGAATGATGAAACAATGAAACTGTCAATCATAGAGTGAATCCAAATTTGAGCTTGAAGCTCAATCTAAAGTTGTGGCTAAAAGGTTGAGTCAACCAAGTTCAAAGGTACCTCCATCTAGTTCCTATTTCAGCCCCAACTTCAGCCTGACCCTCATGGTCAAGATACACTCAATGAAAGAAGCCCTCAAACTTGTAGAGAACTTCAGGATGCCAGATTTTTACCATAAGGAATGCCATATTTTTGTAGAGTTTTCATCTCAACTTAGGGTTTTTCCCCTAATTTTTCACCAAAGACAAATGGAAAGAGATGCGAAATCCAAGAATGAGCTGAGTTTTGAGAAAATTGAAGTCCACTCGCATCACATTCAATGCCATTAACTCCCGCCAGTACTTCATGTAGAGCTCAAACTCCAACATGCCAACAAAGCCTTTGATATTTTTGTAGTATGCAAGTTGCTTGAGTGGTCATATTGACCCTTTCGCAACTTTGAAAAATAGGCTTAGGTTTATTTCCTAAGTTTAGTTTTTGTATAGGCTTAGGATTATTTTGAATTTTATTCAATTTAAATATAATGAATGTTAGTAAATATTGTAAAAAGTGATTTTTATCCTTATTAAAAAACCAACATTCAGGGCATAGTATGGAACATTTTCATAGGCTTAACTGTAGGGCTTTTTGGCATGAATTAAGGCCAAATCATGAATCATTTTAGGGCTAAAAATAAGGGCTATGATTTTCAGATTTGTGGCATAGGGGGTTTATAAAACTAATTTTTGAAATTGGTTTAAGTGTTCTAGATTATGGAGAGAAGGCCTAAGTGAGCACTATTGTTCCTTTGTGCTTCATTTCTCATTTTGTAATCTACTTGTTAGATTTTTGAGGAAAATAATGCAAGCAATCAGATTTTCTCATATTTTGAGTATTGTTTTTCAATCCTTTTCATCATTTTGCAATTAGTGTTTATCTTTTGTTAGCAAAGAGAAGTGAATTCATCTTGTTCCTCCTCTAAGCAATCAAAATCCAAGCCTTTTTACGGAACTTGTATGTTGTTTAAAAAGTATCATTGTTCGTGGTTTTACCCTAATAGTGAAATTTAGTTAGCCTATATGTTGATCAGTGAATGACAGTATCAATCTCATTATTATGTATTTTTTGTGAATGCTAGTTTATATTCCAAGTTAATCTGAGTTTAAATTTGGTGTATCACCCCATTTCCCTTTTAGTTTTTAGTCTTTTTTCCCTTTTCCCCAAATAAGTTACAATTAGGAGGTGATATTTCCAGATCAAATAGTAACCGACCTAGAATCCAGAGATGCCTTCTTAGTTAGAGTCCACCCACAACTCGAGAAGGTTTCCATTGTTAGGATAGGATATCATTAAGCCCTAATGCCTAAGTTAGGGTGGTATTTTAAAACCTAAACAATCATCTCATTATGTTGTTGTTGAATATTCACTTCATTCTTCAGTCTTTAATTCTCTTCTCTTAGTTCACCAATATCTTCCAATTTTATAGTAATCTCACTATTCACTCAGTTGACTTCCTGACTCATGATAACCCTTTGATTGGAAATTTAAAATGATGCTCGGTAAGTCTTAGTATTTTAGATTCATTTTCTTCTATCTTCAATAGCTAAATTCCTTTCTTGTTCAACCTGTCTTGCATTGTTCATGACATCAATCATTCTAACCATTTGAGACTCTTGTCCAATTTGCAGTGTTTTCACTTGTTCAATAAGATGTTGATTCTTTTTAGATAGATCTGACATGGTTCCTTCAGATGCATCAGATATAATTCCAAATCTAGATCCTTCAAATAACTCTTCTATCTCATCTTGCTAATAATCAGTCTCATTGTGCCGAAATGCCAATTCCTTCCTTTTGACCAGTAAATCTCTCAACTTTTCTTTGGCTTCCTTAAATTTTTTTGTGAGAATCTACATCTCAAATTTATCATTTTCAATATTCTTATCAAGCTTATACCTTTCCATCCTTAAGACCTTTTCTCTTCAGTGATTAAACTTCCTCAACAAGAGAACTAGCTCTGATACCAATTGTTGGGATTATGGAAAGGTGAGTACTAAGAGGGGAGGGGTGAATCAATACCCTTAAAAAAAAATTTAATTGAATCCTTGTAGATCTAAATTTCATTAACCAACTATATCATTTGCATTCACCATACATTCAATAGCATAACTGAAATGTAAATACTTATAAACTAATCAACTATGCAAAGAAGAAACTTCATACACATAACACATGTATTTTGGTATTGCAGAAACCCTTTTTAGAAGGTAAAAAATGTGATGAGGCTGGAACCCACAAAGCTTCACTACTATAGTAAATAAAGTTTTCAGTTAAGGCTAAAAAGATTGATTGCTTCTGGTGATCTTACCCTGTTAGGAGTAACAAAAATATCAGCTAGATCTACTTGGTTAGAGGATTTTAGCAACACTATTCCAGTGTGTACTCAGTTAAGAGATTTTGCAAAAGATTGTTAAGTCTACTCTTTTAGGAGATTTAAGTCTGCTATAATTGCTAGAGAGTAATAGTGAAGATTGATATTTTTGAAAACAACTTACATTGCTAATATCAGATCCATTGAGTAAAATAATGAAATCACCTTATTGTGATGAATATATCCTTCTGTACTGCTCGGTAGCCTTTTAACTATTTTAGATAAACTAAATACTCTTTCAAAATCCTTTCAACATAACCTTGTCAGATCTTCAGAAAACTCCCAATGGCAGCTACTTCATGTGTGATACTACTTCAAAATGACATCTTTACAATTCTTATATCAAAATGATTTGACCTAAGTAGGGTTGTGACACTATCTAAGTAACCTATGATCAATGACTTAAATAATTAACCTGGATCATCTTTACATAGGAATCACCAGTCATTAAATGATTACATTTGTATTAAATATTCACCTCGATCTTGGTAAACCATTTTCTAGCTCCACAAAAAGTTGTTAACCTTGAACTATGTGTCATTCCAAACTTTTATGTGAACTCTAAATTACTAGATAAATGTTGTGTCTCTACCTCGGTAAATTACTAATGCTCAGTAATCATGTGTGCTCGGTGTCTACTATACTTGGTAATCTATATAATTGGTGGCTATGCTCTATGTGTTGACTGACTAAACATGTTTTCTCTATTTACCACCTATATGAATTATACTAATGAAACTCTTAATGTACTTAGGAGTAACACCTATGTGTGAAAATCTTGCATTACCATCCTTTCCATCAAAGGGTATTGATCTGATTTGTCTTGAGGTGGTTTCATATTCCAATGTGTGTTATGAATTGAGAAATACCCCCTCTTATATTGCTTACCATTTTATATATCACAAGCCTAAGAAGAGGAAAAGGATGAAATGAAGAAGCCTTTTTCACAAGGGTAGAGTTTGATAGATCCAATAAAAATATGGGTAGCTAAGACCCAACTATACAAATCAAGAAGACAAGGCCAAACATTGGAGAACCTTCACAACAATATTTTGCGCTAGTAAAACTCCTCATTTTCAACAACCTCTACACCATTAAAAAGTACTAGGAAAGCTTTGGCTTAGGGGAGAGCATGTGTCACTAACTAGGAATTAACAAGACCACACCTTGCAGCTTGGGTGAAACTTTTTTGAGTAACAATTCTTCCACTTGGGCCAGCAACAGGGTAACCTAGGGTAGCACCAATATAATTACCAATGGAAGAGGCTACAAATTGAAGCAAGTTGGAACCCTTACTATATGGTCATGAAATAGATCCACTCACACTAGCAATAGAACCCCCATTTACTCAAAAATTGTCCCTGAAAGGCATTCCATAATAACAAGACTAAGAGAAAACTTACTACGTGAGGCAACAAGACCATGACCACCCTGAGTTGTTACATCAACACTGCAAATTGTAGCATCAAGGAATATGGGATCAATGTAAGCAAGGAAGGGAATGACCCTTGTAACTATTGGTAGCATTGTCACAAAGTGGCCAATGAGCAAGAGTGGATACATCTCAAGAAAAAATTTATAGTTGTTTATATAAAAAATAGGGTTTCAATGAGTTTTTTTATTATTTTTTTAAATTGATTGTAATTATCTATTTATGTTCTAATTGTAATCAAACATGGAATCAAATCAATTAGAAAACCCTCCCAATGATCCCGTAAATAATCTAGAAGCACCTCCCAACAATCCCCAACATTCAGAAGATGAACTAGTCTCAAACCCTCGCCGTTTAGATGATCTCATAGGATACAATGTAAATCAGCTTAGAGGATTTCAAACCACATATGCCAATATCCCTACATTGCGTCCCATGTTTACCACATTGAACTCCATTATTGAAAACATGGAGAAATTTACAGAGTAACATAATGTTGCACTTCTTTGGTGTGATTCCATGCATGCCCAATTTGATGATGGGCTTGACTATGATTAAGTTATGAACCTAAACATAACAAAACATGATATATGTAATATTTTTGTGGATCCCAAAACCGGTCTAAAAGTGGACCCTAAGAAACCCAAGTTGTCAATTAAATTGTGCACAAATAATGTAATATGTGAGAACTTTTGGGACTGCTGGTGGATAGTTTTTGATAGACCACCTCACAACAATTTGGATGTCACATTTTATTTCATTAAAAAATTGTATGTTGAATTTGTGCTTAGTCACAAGTTCAATTATTGGAGTATGAGACTAAACTAGGGTGTAGGCTTAGGTGCTCCTAAGGATAGGCCATGGGCACACCAGGTGAAATCCTGCACATATGTACCCCCTCTTGAGATTTCATCACCTCCTACAGTACAACATCCTAATATTATTGTTGAGGCTGACTCACGAACTATTCCAGCCATTCACACCTTGAGTGATTTTCTGGTTACGTAGATCATGACATTGTTTCCTCCTCATCCTAATGCTTCTGGCCCTTCGACATCCTCCATGAGCTCACATGTTTGTGTGCCCCACACTTGCATTATGTGCAAGAATCTGTGCTTAGGTCCCCTAAATGATATTGATGCATATAACTACGTCTTTGAGGTAGATGATACTACACAACACACTATAGGCATTGAAGCACCTCATAAAGATGTGCATCAGGGGCATATAGAGCCATGGACTCCTACTATTATGGTAAGGGTTTTAACAGTTCACTTTTTACATTGTATTTAATTTTAAATGTTCGTATTTTTAATAGAATTTTCTTATAATAATTTCCCACTTATATTTTTTATGTGTTACATTTATGTTCAATTGATTATAGATGAGGAGGTGGCATAGGTGGAGGGGTCCACGCTTTTAGCCATATCATTTGGCCTTGAAACTTCCATGGTACATATATTTTAATGTACTCATTGGTTTCCTTAAATTATTATAATAGTATATGTACATGTATTTTCTAATTTTTATGATCATCTTATTACATACTGATGCAAGTCTCACTAGTTGCCATTGGGGGGCAATGTGAGGGGGTGCAGGCGTCAGGCGTTGACAAGGGGAGGTAATTAAGTAATTTAGTTTGTTTATGCATACATGTATACTTGTTAGTTGTGCGTACTCATTTTTAATTTATAAGGTTTATTTGATAGAGAGTGGTGTCTGATGATGTCGTGAGACCCTTTCACCATGATAGAGTCAAAGGTATCTCAATTCGCAATGATATTTCCATGGTACGTATATTTCTAAAGTTATTTGTGTGTATTTTACTATCAAGTATATATAATATGATCAAGTTATGATAGTATGAAGTATCTTTTTGACTTTTGTAGGTCACCCCTAGTTTGAGGGAGGTAGAACACCAAGGGTTTGTATTGTTGATGACTCAGCTAACATTTCCTAAAGAAAGTTCAACACGGGTAAGTTTTAATGTTAATTTAGTTATTTGGTAAACATATATTTGCTACCAATGATTTAACATTAAATAGTATAACTCATATATCACTCTCATGTTCACAAACATATACAGCTCAGAGTCGACATTGGTGGCATTGTTCCTTCGCTACCAAGGACATATATTAGGTCTCATGTCTGCGGGAGGAGACAGAGAGGTGAGGTACATGAGAGTTCAATTTTAGTTTAAATTTTATTTATTATTGTTGACTGTGATTCTAAATTTTTATTTTTTATTTGTAGAAACCATATAAATTAAGTAATCTAACTTGGGGTTTCACTTTTGTATTTGAATGCAAGATCCATCAGAGCCAAAGAGTACTTTAAAGAGGCTACACCACCAGTAGAATAGGATGTCCTAGAAACATTTGTAGGTGAATTTCTTATTTTGAGATGTCATATGAAACATTTTGAGATGTCGTATGCCACATTGTATCTAGATATGTTGACATGTAAATATGTACAGAATTATTGTTCATTTTGATATATATGAAACTTGATATTCGATCCAATTTGTTAATTGTGTGTTCATGTATTCATTATTAGTATGTAAATCTGCTTGTGTGTATGTACTCATGTGTACAATTTATGCCTGAAGTATATTCATGTATATTCAAGTACATTCTTCATAACCTAAATTCATGTGTATGGGCTATGTGCGTGACTTAAGTGAATTCATGTGGTATGCTTTATAATCTATGTGCTACATGTATGCTTCATGATTTAAGAAAATTTATGTGTGCGCTTTATGTGCTACATGTGTTCACATGTTTAATTCATCATTTAAGTGAATTCAAAATTTTGTAAGAATAACTGAGAGGGGGGTGAATTAGTTATCCAGTGTCCCAAAACAAAATGTATAATCCAAAATAAATTCTTCAATTTTAGTTACTCAATAAACATAAAATACTTTCACTGTCTGTTTTTTTACCGATTGTCAGTCTAAACTTTATAATAGTTATCGATCAAATCTAACATGTAATATGCAAAGTATGATAACAAACAAATATCACAATCAAAACATAACACAAGAGATTTAATGTGGAAACCTTGTGAAGGGAAAAACCACCTGGGACCAGCAACCCAAAATTGTTCACTCTTCTGAAGTGAGGTCGGTGAAGACCCAACCTTGTTAAAGGTTACAAACACACTGTTAGGTGTGACCTTGTTAGAGGATTTTAGACCAAAAGTTATCATCCAACCAGCAGTCACTATGGGGTTGACAGGTTAACAATGTTCACTCTATGAATGAAACATCAAAAGACTTTCATAGTCCACTCGGTTAAGAGATTTGACTGTGTACAATGGTTAAATATGTAACAGTAGATGATCTACCATAAAAAACAACTTCAATTGCAGTTTACAGATCAATGTTTAGCTCATTCAAATCTTTCTAATCAATATACCACTTCAGATTCAATACAATATCAACTTACTGTCCATTGGTAATTACTCTTTGTAGCTTGGTAACTGTTCTGCAGCTCGGTTCTCATTAACCAGTATGATCAGAATGCATGAAAACTCCTTCACACGATAATTCTATAGTATCTTCTTCTTCCGGCTATGTTTCAACAATGAAACCAATGTCTCTTATATAGATGAGTAAATCATTTTATTTTCCTCCATCAGATTTTTTCGCTTAATCATATTCATAGATTTTGTCACTTTAAGCTTTCTCAGTTGATGTGTCAATAACACATTTCAATCTACTCCATTAGATCCTTTTTTATTTATGTTAGCCATCGATCTTCATAAAAAAACCTTATCTGTTACCTTGATTTCATACACTTTACAGCTCATCAATTTATCAACTAAACTGATCATTTAATTCCTTTCTATTCTACTCAGTTAATAAAGAAATGCATCAGCAAACACAAGCTCGATTAACACTATGCTCGGTATACACTACACTCCATCAATGTATACTGAAATGCTTTATTTACCGACAACACTGCTTTGTGTTTTTTAGCTCTATTCTTCATCATAGATGAATGCAACATAATAAAGTCAATATCATCAAGTCATAGACTCGTCAAAAAGTTATTCAGTGTATAACTTATCCTCATTTGACATATACATCTTCCTCATGTAGATATTTATGTTCTCCATCTCTTTCTCCTTTCTTCAGATGTGTCGATATAGTAACTTACAAGATAAGTACTATCAAGATAGTTGACATCAATGACAACATAATACTGATTTAATCATCTTGCATATCTAATCATCAACTCCTCAGTAATCTTAAATTACATATTCTTCATTCAAGTTCTAAATCAGTTGTAGTTCATCAATCTCTCCCCTTGGCATTGATGGCAACTCAAGTAGTATGAAGTGTACCATACACATACCAAACATGTATTCTACAACTCTGTGAACAAATGTTGTACAAGCTCTCCCTAGCTTAATATGTTTAATCACTACATTACTCAAAATCATTATAGAATACCATTTTGTCATTCTGTAGATATAATCTTTTCAGCTCTTAGGTTCCTGTTCCTATTTCTTTCTTTCAGATTATCTCTCCCTTAGATAGTTCTCATCGATGCATATCTCTCCCTTTCCTTTTCATATTATTTATCTCTCCCTTTGACAACAATGCCAAAGAAACAAATAAACAATTAGCTCATGTAGTAGCTAAGTAACTCTCTATTGTCCAATACAATCTATGTATCTTTGTATACTAATATCCCAATCTGGTTCAGTTCTTCAAACTTAATCACAACCTTGAACAATATCCAAAGTGTGAACTATGTTGCATCAACATGTGTAATCTTCTGACAAGTTTAAGCTAATGCAACATCCAGATCACATTAGTGACCGATAGACAAGGGACGGACCCCAAGTCTAGTCCTCAAATATTCAAATGTGTCCTTCGGTAGAGGTTTTGTAAAAATGTTTGCAAGTTGTTCTTTAGATGTAACAAATCCTAACTTCACTTGCTTCTCTTGCACTTGTTCTCTTAATTAGTGATACTCAATTTATATATGCTTTGTCTTAGAGTGCATCACTGGATTCTTTGAAATATTAATAGCACTTGTGTTGTCATAGTATATAATCACCGGGTCAGTGATTACCTCATTCATTCCTTCCAACACTTTCTTGATATATGCAATGTTTGAGCAATTAGTAGCAGCAACAACATACTCTACTTCATTTATAGACTGAGAAATACAAGCCTTCTTTTTACTTGTCCAGGTTACAAGTCTTTCACCAAAGAAAAATGCTCCTTTGGTGGTACTTTTTTTGTCATCCACATTTCCTGCCCAATCAGCATCGGTATAAACCTTCAACTCAAACTTACCTTCCTTAGGATACCATAATCCATAATCCTCTATCTTTTTAAAATATCTTAAGATCTTTTTAGTATCAATCATGTGTGATTCTCTAGGATTAGCAGAATATCTAGCAACAATTCCCACAACATGTGCTATATCTAGTCTACTGTGAACTACATACATTAGCTTACCAATCATGGATCGATAAAGTGTCTAGTTTACCTTTATAGTTTCATCTTCCTTTGTGAATTTACTTCTAGTAGCCATCGGTGTTCCCACAGGTTTAGCATCTTCCATGCCAAATGTCTTCAAGACTTCCTTTATGTACTTGGACTGTGTGATGAATATCCCATCACTCTGCTAAATCACTTGTAATCCAAGAAAGAATTTAATCTCTCTGAACATAGACATTTCAAACTCATTCCTCATGTCATCAGAAAAAGATTTACATACATGATCTTGACCTCCAAAAATAATATCATCAACAAAAATTTTAGCAATAAGAATAGTGTCATCAGTATCACCTTTCATGTACAAATTGTTGTTCTCACTAGTTCTTACAAATCCAATACTTAACAAGTAACTATGCAACCTTTCATACCATGCTCTCGGTGCTTGCTTCAAACCATATAAATCTTTGTGTAATCTACATACCATGTATCTATTTTTTGGATCAACAAATCCTTCAGGTTGTTCTATGTAGACCTCTTCTTCAAGTATACCATTCAGAAATGTTGACTTCACATCCATTTGATAAACTCTGAATTTCTTGTGTGTAGCATATGCAAGTATCATTCTAACTCCTTCCAATCTAGCAATAGGTGCAAATGTCTCACCATAGTCAATGCCTTCTTCTTGTGCATATCCCTTGCATACCAATCTAGCTTTATTTCTTGTCACCTCACCATTTTCATTCAGCTTGTTTCTGAATATCTATTTAGTACCGATAAAATTTTTATATTTAGTTCAGGGTACTAAGGACCAAGTTTTGTTTTTCTCTATTTTTTCTATTTCCTCTTTCATTGCATTAACCCATTCTTCATTCTCTAATGAAATTTTCACATTCTTTGGTTCAAATTCACAAACTAGACATGTACCTTATCTTGCTTTGCTTCTTGTTTGCATGATAGCTTTTATGTCTCCAATAATTTGTGTCTCAAGATGATTTCTTCTGAAAAAACTAGCGAGTACTCAGTTTCTTCTTTCTTGTTCATCCTATTCAGGTTCATGTGCTTGCTCGGTAGCACCATCTTGTTCGTCAGTTTCCCTTTCCTATTCCTCGGGGTTATTTTCCTATTGAACGGTTATCATAGGTTACGACTTCGGTAGATAGTCAGGAAGTTCAATGTAAGTGAATCTACCATAGTCTTTCAGTTCCTTTCTTTCTTCTATGATTTTTTCATCAAACTCATCAACACGGACATTAGTACTTTCAATCATCTTATTTGTAACCTTATTTAGACATTTGTATGCTTTAATCTTAGTATAATATCCTAAGAATATTCCTTCATCACCTTTAGAATCAAATTTCCCATTTCTCTCATCTTTCAAAATAAAACATTTGCTTCCAAAAATCTTGAAATAACTTACAGTAGGTTTGTGTCCAAACCATAGCTCATAAGGTGTCTGGTTGGAGTCCTTCAATTGTACTTGGTTAAGCACATATATAGCTATGCTGACAGCTTCCCTCCAATATTTCTAAAAAACATTCTTCTGTATCATCAGTGTTCTAGCACAGTCAATGATTGACCTATTCCTTCTTTCAGCAATTCCATTGTGCTAAGGTGTCCTCGGTGCAAAGACCTATCTCTTAATACCATGCTCATTACAGAAATTAGTAAATTCATCAGAGATAAATTCACCTCCTCTATCAAATCTTAAGCATTTAATTAATTTACATGTATCTTTTTCTACCTTTTCCTTATACCACTTAAACATCTTAAAATCTTCAGATTTCTCTTTCAAGAACATAACAGTCATCAATCTAGTGTAGTCATCAACAAAAAGAATAAAGTATCTATCACCATAATAACTTTGAGTTCTCATAGGGCCACATAGGTCGGTATGAACCAACTCAAGTATCTTCTTTGTTGAGTAGTCTTTGCTCTTAAAACTTGACTTAGTCATCTTACCTTTCTGACATTCATGGCACATAGCATGATCCGGTTTTGACAAGTTAGGCAACCCTCTAACTCTTTTCTTTTTACTAATCTTGATCATGTTATCAAAGTTCACATGACATAACCTCTTATGCCACAACCATGCATCTTCATCCTTCATTAATAAATAAGAAGACTGATCAATATCAAGATAAAATAGATTACCTCTGGATTGTGTACCGGTTCTGACAAGTCTTCCTTCATCATCATAGATTCTTACCTTTCTACTCTCAAAAGCAAGTCGGTGGCTTGAGTTATTCAGTTGTTCCACACTTAACAAATTATAGTTCAGTCCATCTACCCAATATGCATTTTCACATTTTATTCTATCATTAATCATCAGTGAACCTTTACCTCTCACCATACAAGGTGCATCATTTCCCATCCTTACAGATCCTCCATCATATTCATCAAGTAGATCAAATTTCTCTATATCACCAGTCATATGATGTGTACAGCCACTGTCTATGATCCATGTATCATTTCTACTTACTTTAGAGATCAATGTTGTTTCTTCATATTTCTCTTTGTTAGTAAATAGTTTTTCCCTTTCTTCAAATATATTTTAGATCCCAATAAAGTATAAACAGAAAAGAAAACCCCAATACTAACAAATGAGTTCCTTTGAAAGCAAACTCTCTGCAACTTTTAAGGTGCAGCTACCTTCTGAAAAAGATTTTCAATACAATCTTATTTAACACATAAAAGAAAAATCATGTGTGTTTTTAACCAGAAAACACTTAAGGTCAACACTCAGTCCATCAACATGGAAAAGAATGTGCAGATTTTTAGAGAAAAACATTTACTTCTATCACTGCTTCAAACTTTAAATCTTTAAAACCTGAAACTTCTATATTGATTCTCTTTTACTATAAGCACAAGATTAACTCATATCACAGTTAAGCTCTATTTAATATACTCATTTCCATAAGAAAATAACTATATAAGATAAACAACAGTATTCATCAAGTCAAGAGCTCAAACATACATGCAACACCATAGGATATTTCATATATTCTACTATATCAATATTCTCTAAACTTAAAGTACAGTCTTTAGAAAATAGTTCCCAAAAACTAGAGAGTTGACTGACTCCCCAAAAGAAGAACACCCCCCTCTTTCTCACTGTAGCTATAGAACACCAGCCAGAAAAAGAAGAAACCTTTTTTATTACAAACAACAATGTCTTCTTCCCTGTAGCTGCCTCAAGACTTGCATATTGGAAAAAGAACCCTTTGTATCTCTTTCTCACACATATTTATCTTTCTTCTGGCCGATGGGTCTCCCCTTTCAGTTATTGCAACTGATTCTTGAAAATAAAAATAAAACACTTTCCAAAATTTTCTAAAACCTTTATCAATCTCATATAATATATAGTTATGAAAACTAAATATTATGTTGATGTTGTTCACATTTTTGGATGATTTCTTTTTAATTAAACTTCATAGATGACACTCATATATGGTCAACATGTGGCCCAAATGTTATTCAAACA
Organism: Chamaecyparis obtusa; assembly: GCA_027943335.1. NCBI lineage: Eukaryota > Viridiplantae > Streptophyta > Pinopsida > Cupressales > Cupressaceae > Chamaecyparis > Chamaecyparis obtusa. The sequence goes on along the minus strand of BSBK01007577.1, from coordinate 202,069 downwards.
ACACTGAGTATCATGTAGTGAGCTGCCAATCGTCATCATTTCCAGTTGGACCTTTATCTGTTATGGGAAAATGACTTATCATATGCACTGACCTATATATCTTCAATCCATCCTCCTTCCAAAAGATCTCCCATAAAAATGAATCAACCGACCACTATTCAGTTATCATAACTGAATCTTGAAAACCATTGTTGTCTGCAGACAAAACAAGAGATTGTTGTCCTCTTTGAGATACCTCTACACAGTCACGTGTATCTTTTTAATGCGATCAAATAATACTAATCGCTCTATTTACATCTTGTGCCATCTTTTTCCCCACAACCTATCAAAAAATGGGCTAAATCCAACAGTGGAGCACAAAGTTATGGCCCCCACACTGAGACCCATTTTTTCATCTTGCTAATTTTCTGAACATATTAGATTTTAATTTCTACAAGATGGTTGATACAACCATGAAATGAAATGAAATTTTTTGGCTCCAATATTGCACTGAAAATAATATGTGGAGATTATTTGTATCTGAATATAACCATTAAATTGAGAATCCACTTCCTTTTGAGCTACCAGACAGGCACTGTGAGCTGCCAGCTAGGCACTGTGAGATGCCAGCTAGGCACTATGAGTTGCCATCTATCTTTCATCATGACATGGCATGTATGTGCTACCCCATCATTTGTGATGGTTTTGGACTTCACATAAAACCTCTTCAAAAGATCAGGTCTAATAATCTTTAAAAGAATTTACCTACAGAGAGTTAGTTATTTGATCAAATTATTCCATCAGTCGGACCTTTGACTTGAACTTGAACTTGGTGAGGTTCAAGGTTCAAGTTCAACTTTGACATATTACTGACTAAAAGATAGACAACATAAATACTGCGACCTTCTTGCAACATCTGAAAGAATCTTGAACTTGAACTTAGGAGGTTCAAGTTCAAGTTCAACTTTCATATCTAACTAACTAAAAGACTAATGAATTTAAGGACAACAATTTGCTTGCGACCTCTGACAGAAGTTGAACTTGAACTTGAACTTAGGAAGGTTCAACTTCAACTTCAACTAAGACTTTTTCCTACACAAAATAATTGACCGCGAGAGCAAAGAAAGATATAAGTGTAACAACTGGCTCTGACTGGGATGTGGACTATGAGGGACACAAAGAATCCAGCAATCTCTGGTTAATGGGTCAGTGCCTAGCCATTGGGTAGCAGAGTCAAAGTGGAAAATATGGGGTTCCTTGTAGAGAGGTGGGAGGGAACAGGGAAACTACCAAAACAAAACCCCTAACCTAAAACACAAGCCAACAGCAAACTAAAGCAAGGAAACTAAACAACACACCACCAAAACTTGCAAAGCTAGAACATGTTTAGAAATATATACATAGGTAGGAAGATCCTACCTTAAGGGTCAACAACAACAAGAATCTAGACGAAGCCGCTTACCGGTTGAGAGAAATATATGCCTTTATGAATCAGCCAACTATACTTGAAGGCAAAATCTCGATGCCATCTTTTCTTGGTGAGCTCTCCATTGCAAAAATCAGGACTAGTTGTATGCACAAGTTTAGTGAACTAACAGTTAGATCCAAACAGCCACAACTCATCATAAACCTCTGGTTGCTCATGTGCATTCAACCTATAATTCTCAGAACCTCTACCAATCTCCAACTGAAAAAATTAAGCCCTGACATATCTAAGGAGAAATGTGCATCCTTTTTAACATGATATTCATCTTTGGCAATTAAGAAATTTTCAGCATTTAAGGAGTCTTCAACACATAAAAATGAAATCATTTCCATGACATTTTTACCCTTTGCATCATGATTGCATTCGTGTTGTTCATAAAAAATTTTAGAAAGACAAGGAAGCTCAGCATCTATACCTTCATCAGCTGAATACAATATTTCAGATAAGGTTATACCTAAAATTTCTCTTTCAGGACTCCCTTGCTGGATGTCCTCCAAAGACCCCTCAATGATCTCTACTTCATATAAAGAATCAACCGAACAAGTTGATGGTGGTTGGAGCTGCAATACCTCAACAATAGAATCAGCTCCAAATTCTGATGCATCTCAGTTCTTCCCTCTAGATTGTTAGAATCTAAGGGGCCTTCAGTCGGACATGAATTAATCTCTCTTTCCACCTCATCATTCACATTGAAGGAAAGATTCTCAAAAATAGATAAATCTTTATCATGGTTGTATGTCATCTTATTATCAGCACAAGTTTCAAGAAGACATTATGATATTACTTCACTATCACAAATGATAGATTCTTTAATTGGCTGATTGCAAATTTCAGAATGCAAAGAATCATCACTAGTTGTCTTTTCAATGAAACCAAAAGTCTTGCGCTACTGCATATTAGTCTGAAAATCTTTATTATTAGGACCACTTGAATCTAGATGACATTCCATACCTATGGAATTGAGAGATTCAACCTCCAGGCTGAAGAAAGATCATGGCAAGACCTTGTCATTTTCATTTGCGAGCTCTACAACATTGCTTTGCTCCTTCTTTCTTGTTGATTCTTGCACAGGAGGTCTCTTCTTGATGAGGATAGCAACGTAGAAAGACTTCAACCATTCCACATCTCTTGCCACTTCTTTTGTAACCTCTTTGATGGGAGTGTCTTTGAATGGTGGGACAAAGACAAAGATACCAGAGGTATCTTCATTTCTTGCTGGAATCCAATTCTTTAGAAATTCTTGATGTTTTAGGAAGACTTTTTGATATTCTTCCTCAATAGAGCCGCCAACCTCCATCATGGGGGAGGTACCTCAAATTTGGAAAAAGTAAGTACTGGACTCTTCAACCAAAATCTTTGAAAGTTATATACACAGAGTCGCCAATCTCCAGCATCCAGAGATAAATATAAAACTAAGGAAACAAATTATAAAAACTGATCTCCATTTCCGTCCCCAGTAGAGTCACCAAAAACTGTTAGTAAACAATTTTTCCCTTTCTTCAAATAGATTTTAGATCCCAATAAAGTATAAACAGAAAATAAAACCCCAATACTAACAAATGAGTTCCTTTGAAAGCAAACTCTCTGCAACTTTTAAGGTGCAGCTACCTTCTAAAAAAGATTTTCAATACAATCTTATTTAACACATAAAAGAAAATTCATGTGTGTTTTTAACCAAAAAACACATAAGGTCAACATTCAGTCCATCAACATGGAAAAGAATGTGTAGATTTTCAGAGAAAAACATTTACTTCTATCACTGCTTCAAACTTTAAATCTTTAAAACCTGAAACTTTTGTATTGATTCTCTTTTACTCTAAGCACAAGATTAACTCATATCATAGTTGAGCTTTGTTTAATATACTCATTTCCATAATAAAATAACTATATAAGATAAACAACATTATTTATCAAGTCAAGAGCTCAAACATACATGCAACACCATAGGATATTTCATATATTCTACTATATTAGTATTCTGAAAACTTAAAGTACAGTCTTTAGAAAATAGTTCCCAAAAACTAGAGATTCGACTGACTCCCCAAAAGAAGAACCCCCCCCCCCCCCCCTCTTTCTCACTGCAGCTACAAAAATCTAGCCAAAAAAAGAAGAAACCTTTTTTATTACAAATAGCAATGTCTTCTTCCCTGCAGCCACCTCAAGACTTGCATACTAGAAAAAGAAGAACCATGTGTTTCTCTTTCTCACACATATTTATCTTTCTTCTGGCCGATGGGTCTCCCCTTTCAGTTATTGCAACTGATTCTTGAAAATAAAAACAAAACACTTTCCAAAATTTTCTAAAACCTTTATCAATCTCCTATAATATATAGTTATGAAAACTAAATATTATGTTGATGTTGTTCACATTGTCGGATGATTTCTTTTTAATTAAACTTCATATATGACACTCATATATGTTCAACATGTGGCCCAAATGTTATTCAAACATTACTGAGTATCATGTAGTGAGCTGCCAATCGTCATCATTTCTAGTTGGACCTTTATCTGTTATGGGAAAATGACTTATCATATGCATTGACCTGTATATCTTCAATCCATACTCCTTCCAAAAGATCTCCCATAAAAATGATTCAACCGACCACTATTTAGTTATCATAACTGAATCTTAAAAACTATTGTTGTCTGCAGACAAAACAAGAGATTGTTGTCCTCTTTGAGATACCTCTACACAATCACATGTATCTTTTTAATGCGATCAAATAATGCTAATTGCTCTAGTCAGATCTTGTGCCATTTTTTTCCCCACAACATATCCAAAAATGGGCTAAATCCAACAGTGGAGCACAAAGTTATGGCCCCCGCACTGAGACCCATTTTTTCAGCCTACTAATTTTCTGAACATATCAGATTTTAATTTATGCAAGCTGGTTGATACAGCCATGAAATGAAATAAAATGTTCTGGCTCCAATGTTGCACTAAAAATAATATGTGGAGAATATTTGTATCTGAATATAACCATTAAATTGAGAATCCACTTCCTTTTGAGCTGCCAGACAGGCACTGTGAGCTGCCAGCTAGGCACTATGAGATGCCAGCTAGGAACTATGAGTTGCCATCTATCTTTCATCATGACATGGCATGTATGTGCTGCCCCATCATTTGTGACGATTTTGGACTTCACATAAAACCTCTTGAAAAGCTCAGGTCTGATAATCTTTAAAAGAATTTACCTGCAGAGAGTTAGTTATTTGACCAAAATATTCCATTAGCCGGACCTTCGACTTGAACTTGAACTTGAACTTGGTGAGGTTCAAGGTTCAAGTTCAACTTTGACATATTACCAACTGAAAGATAGACCACATAAATACTGCAACCTTCTTGCAACATCCAATAGAATCTTGAACTTGAACTTGAACTTGAACTTAGGAGGTTCAAGTTCAAGTTCAACTTTCATATCTGACTGACTAAAAGACTGATGAATTTAAGGACAACAATCTACTTGCGACCTCCAACAGAAGTTGAAATTGAACTTGAACTTAGGAAGGTTCAACTTCAACTTGAATGAGAGCAAAGAAAAATATAAGTGTAACACTCTTCTTCCTCTGAATCATCTTTCATAGCAACAAATACTACTTCTACATCATCATCAGTGTCAAATTCATATTCAAATTCTTTAGCTATGTAACATACATTTTTCCCTTTGTCATAGCTATCTTGGTTATCTCTGTTGTTGTGTTAGTAGCCTTTGTTGACTCTTCTCCCATAGCTTCCTTCAGATTAGTCTTTGGATCTATCATCATCTTTCTTATTCAAACATCTAGCATGGATGTGGCCAACTTCTTTACAATTAAAACATGCTAAAGGTAACTTTCCTCTATACCTTCCCTTACCTTTGGGCAATCTTCTAGTCATAAGAGCTTCAAGCTCATCAAGTTCATCATCGGTATTACTATCACTATCATTATTCTTATCATTCCTTCTACTAGACTTACCAATCTTCAAAGAGGACATGAAAGTGGATTCAATAAAAGGTACAACACTATTGTCAAAATTATTCAATTCAAAGGTTGTAAGCTTATCAATCAGTGTATTAAGAGTAAGGTTCGATGTACCTCTTGTTTCATGAATTGCAAAGATCCTGGTCACATAAATTGGTAGCAAAGTTTTGAGAATCTTGCTTATCACTGTTTCATTGTCAATAACTCCACTCCGCTGGATGCTCTAATAGCATGTACTACCTCTTTTAGTCTATTTTTGTATTGCACAATGTTTTCACCTTCTTTCATCTTCATATCATCAAATTGACCTCTTAGGCTTTCTGCTCTGGCTCTCTTAACATTCGCATCTCCACTGTATATTAGAGTCAACTTGTCCCACATCTTCTCAGCTATATCACAACCCTTCATGTCTTCAAATTCAGCATTGGTATAGGTAGCAGCAAGTTCCATTATAGTAATATTGTGTTTATGTATGTCCTTCAGTTGATCAAGAGTTAGGGGACTAGTGGTCGGTTCAATGTAGCCATTCTCCATCAATTCTAGTGCAGAATTCCCAATTTCAGATATGTGCAACTTCATTCGGCTTTGCCATACTGTGAATTTATCTTTGTTCGGCTTTGGCACTTCCCTCTTATACATCTTGAGACCTTTTTGTTGGAGTCCTTAAAACTCTATCCTAAGCAACAACATCTTTGATACCAATTGTTAGAATAACTGAGAGAGGGATGAATCAGTTATCTAGTGTCCCAAAACAAAATGTATAATCCAAAACAAATTCTTCAATTTTAGTTACTTGGTAAACATAAAATACTTTCACTATCTGTGTTTTTACTGATTGTCAGTCTAAACTTTATAATAGTTACCGATCAAATCTAACATGTAATATGCAAAGTATGATAACAAAAAAATATCACAATCAACACATAACACAAGAGATTTAATGTGGAAACCCTATGAAGAGAAAAACCACTTGGGATTGGCAACTCAAAATTGTTCACTCTTCTGAAGTGAGTGTTGGTTCCTGGATAGGATTTTACACTCCATGAGATACCAATATGCTTATGACTGATGTTAAAGAGTGGTTAATTTCAAATGTGGGAAATCTATAAGCAACTGGACCAACTATAGGGACAAGACTTCCCTCTTCACTTCTGGCTCTTCAAAATCAAGGCGGGTGCACCTAATCTAATAGATATAACTTTGTTCTTTACCTAATACTAGATCTTACAATAGATAATAGTGAGAAAGTACTAAATAACAACCTATTATTCATTGACTCTCCATCACTGGGTAGAACAACTGTAAATGTAAATGAAAGTAAAATAACTGGTAATGATTATGATACTTGCATCACTACAGGAGATACTAATTTCTCACCAGTGCCTTGTCCATTGGGCAATATATCTGAGATAGATACAGAATACAAGAACACAGATTCCAAGCCATAAACACAACAAACCAGATTCATACACTGCTTACAAACATCCTTCTTGATTGAACCAAATGAATCTATGCTTCACTTAGAGACTTTTAACTTGATCCTAGATCAAGGTTGAGAGATAAAACGTATACACAAGTAAACCCTATGCAAAGAGTCAGAAAACTCAAAACCCAAGAAACACAACTGAAGGAGAGATCTGAAAACTGAAAATTGCATTAAGTATGAGAACTCAAGTTCTTTTATTACAAACTATTTTAGAATACAACACCTAGACAATATGCAAAAGATATAGAAGGTTTTTCCACTATATTGATACAACTATAAAAACATGTTACAATCTGGACTGAGGATACACACTTAGCTTTTCAGCTTCCTGTGTCAAGAATTTCCAACCAGCCCCCCTAAATGATCACAAAAATCCTATTATAGAAACAATGATGCAATAAGAAAATATCATTTAGGGCATTTTTAGGGCAACAAAGTCAACCCTAAGACTCTCAAAAATATCCTAGAAAAATCTGATTTCAATTACATTCCAGAAACATACTTCATAAAATATCTGCAATTCTACACAAATCTGACCTCAAAATACACAATCCACTACTGCTCTCACCAACCTTGTCAAATCTGATTTTTAGCATTGCCATTAGATTCCTCATTTTGAGCCAATTCCAAAAACATATAATATGTCCATATTTGGGTAAAAAATAAGCCCTGGGCACCATTTTTCGTGAGCAGACAACATTATTTCAATTTTTTATTTTTGAATATAGCTGAAACTTAACAATTTCGAAATTAAATATTTCCTGCACACTTGAATTTGAAAGTGGACCCTACATGCCATGTGACACTTCACAATTCATCCACTAACCCACCTCATCGCCCAATCACATCTGTCATCACACCCTCCGCCACTTGTCACTTTGTGATTTGCTCATACTGCTGACTAGGCGCCAATCTCCAATCTTACCCACCAGCTCATCGAATGACACATGGTGCTCTGTCGCTAATCCGCAAGCATAACTGTCATGCATCTTCATATCTCCAGAATAACGATCACCATTGGATTGGAACGCATCCCAAGGCAACTGACTAACTGCTCTTTCCTATGCTTTTTCATCATCCTACACCACATGTCACATTTTAATTGGTTTTTAGATTCACCGAGTGTCAAACTACATCATCATCCCATGTAATCATGGTGCCATGTGTCAACACATCGCTGAAGCGTGATGGTAACTGGTGTGCATCTCCATCTTAGCACTTTGGCAATGTTCGTTGGATGTTGGGTACGCATCCCAATGCATCAGATCTTAACAGTGCGGGTTTCATCAAAATACACCTTACCTTTATGTCATCAAAATACACCTTTCCTTCATGTGGGCCCACCGCTGAGTCATCATCCATGTCATCTATCTCTGTCGTCGTGTTCGTGAGAAAGCTCCTTAGCTAAGCGTCTACTTGAGATACTAGCGTTTTGTCTCTTGTTCCTTATAAACTCATTTTTCTTCAAACGCGATGCCAATGTGGGATTAAACTCTTTACTGAATATAATATTTGTTTACCAAAATATGTTTGTACTCGACACCCAGCTAGCATGCATATGCTGGCCCCACCAAATCCGGATGGCCCACTTATAAAGCCCCATTCTTTTTTTCTATACATTACATGTTTGTGTTGTTCCTTATAAACACTATATTTAGACCATGCTGGGCAGATGTGGGATAATAGATCTCCTTGTATGCAGCCTTCAAACTAGCCGCTCCTCACAACCTGGCCTGTACATGCCTTTTACTACCACATTGGGCATGCATGTTGTATTGAAGGCTTGCACCCCAAGTCCCTGTGGCCTTGCCTCCTTATGCTCATAGCACCACTACATGGTGCGTGGGAAAGAGAGTGTGCTACCCCTTTTTGTTTGTTTTCAAACTTCACGTGCTATGTCTGGCCTGGAGGAGCATTGAAGACTTTTCAAATGATTGGTGGATATATCACATGAAACCTGCGTATAATGTCCCTGAGACAGCACACACAACACTTCCCTTTCTCCTATTTTGATATATTACTTGGGGCCGAGCATGTGACATCATTCTTAAGGTCTCTGAAACATCACAAGATTCACGCACATAACACATTTTCATATGGAAATCAACAAATGTCACAAAGCTTCCTGTGTGTATTGCTTGGTACACTGTAAAGATATACGGCAGCCTCTCTTCTTAAAAACCAACATGTCCTCTTGAAACACAAGCCTCGCGCTGGCATCACTCCCTTTAATGTTTGCAGCCCCACGCACTTAAACATGTGTGCCTTGCAATTTGATCCAAAATTAGAACCCCGCATATAGGACAGACATTACACCGTTGATTGCACTTTGCACCATGAGATGCATGGTCACAAGATTTTAAAACATGCTGAACAATACGCGCACAGCCCCTCAAGTCTGTCCTTTAGCTTCTTATCAAATGGAGGGCATGTGAAATGTTTGGAACCTTACGCAAGGCTCCCCAAAGAAATAAAAACATACTTCTCATCTTCCTTATTTTCTACTATGTGCTGGAAACAACACTCCCAATAGAGGTGCTCATGCAGGTAGAGAGGGAGTCACGCAACCTTCCAAAATTCACAGCTCCACACACAAAAGACTCTCAAAACATTGGCAGCCTCATGGATGAAAAAGGTATGCACAATGCAATATCAACTGGTGCACAACACCTCAATAATGCGCCCAGCTCTTTAAATAATGTGTGCAGCTCAAAAATAAAGAACATGCACATGCAAAAAGTGAAAAATGGTGTGCATAATGCCAAAGAAAGGGCATACACCTTGTATGAAAACACCGCAATGTATTAGGAAGCATGGAGCATGCATTTCAAAATAAAGTGTGCCCAGCAATGTTTTAGCATGCAAGTCTCTCCAAAGATGGATTCTTTGTGAGATTTTCAATAGTCACTTCAACTGCAACTCCAACCAGCTGGATTCCACATTGAGCAATGGTACTAGCCGCCAATGCTTCAAAATCTGTCCCAATTTCATCAATTACAATAGCCTCAAGCAAATAGTTGTCAATTACTTTAATCATAACTTTATGTTGCAAACCAACATTTGGGATTAGCATTCTTTGATTATTTCCACTGCATGGATGAGGTATACCTCCATCACCAGCTATCGCATTTGATGTGCCAATAATCACAACTCATTCCTTATAGTTATCAGCCAACATTCTAGATATCCCCATCTTTAATCAATTGATTTGAATCAAAAATATCTTCCTCTTATTTGAAACTGAAAAGCTCAGAGCCTTGTTTTATAAATGTTGCACATTCCCCTTTTTAAAATTTACCAACTGCCAGCCATAATTGCCAACACTTATGTTTTAAAATAATGAGGCAGGCTGGACCCCAAGCGAGTCCGGCCTAAAATTTTTTTGAATTCAAACACCTAGACCCAAAAACATCACCAAGACAACTGGCATTCACAACTGGATCCAATCTAGACAACTGGATATTTAAAAACTTCAATTTTCATCATGTTGTCAGTTGGCAATTTTAAATAAAATGCCTCCAGTCGCCTTATTAAAACACTGAGCAAAACTAAACACTGGAAGCTAAAAACTAACAGACATGAACTTTGTACCATAGATAATCACCCTATAAAATGGCTTCACCCAAAAATGAACAAGGCGGGAGATTTTAAAAGTTGAAAACGCCTGTTTAGCATTGTTGGCAAGCAAAAATTGAAAATCACTGCCGACTGCCTCCGAAGGAGGTGAATGAAAAATATCAAATGATGAGTTGAGGGCGAACGACTAAATTTGGAAGAAATTTCATATGCAAGGATCAAAACAAAACAACCCTCAACTGAATATGATCATCCGTTAAAAAGCTATGAATTTTTTAAAATGGCTACTTTACAAAGTTATGCTATCTGCACTTTCATCACTATAAAACACCTTTTTGTCTAACTTGACAATCTGATGAAACGGGACCTTCATGGCATGAAACCCTGGGTGAATGATCACTCTCATACATAGAAAACAAGGCTATAACTAGTTTCAACATACGATCAATTGGCTATCTAGAAATAATCCCCAAAGTTGTGCCCTCAGAACACCCTGAACCGGAAAACTGTGAAATTGTAGAAATCGGTTTTAGAATTGATCGAGCAAAGTGATCAATCGGATTCGTCATAGTCTGAAACTCATCAAGATGAGTCACTTTTATGTCTACATTATGAAACAACCTTCAATTATGCTTGACCTTGAACTGGGCACAAATGGCAAGACCCCAAAGTGAGCCACTCACAAAACTGAACTATGCACTGTTGAAGAAACATAACAATCTGCAATCTGAATGGCCCTGGCAAACACATCAAACAGGCACATGGGGAGTTGAAAATTGGCATGAACATTCTTTCTTATGCCTACAACATGATGCAACAACCCACACATCTTGATCAATCACAGGGCACTTAATGCACTTATCTGAACAGGGCCTCTGACTAAACTGTGCAACTGATCTTCATTAAAATGTTAGAAACTACAAACAGAATCAGATTGGGAAACTGGGCAGATGGATTCATCATGGCCTGAAAACTGAAACACAAGGAGTATTTGACCACTAGAATATAGTACAAAAAGAATTTTCTCAATAGGGTCAACTAGGTCAGAGATATGACTGGTCAAACAGGCCCTTCCAGAAATTTAAACAATTACACAAGTTCATGACAACAACAAACTACCAACTTTGAGGGGTTCGAAACCTAATCAAATGGATTCAAAATGACTTAAAAATTGGAACATAGGTTCTTTGATATGCATACTAAACATACTCAAAGTGGCGGGTCATGAAACACATCAAGAAATAAGATATTCAACTACAAACAGGGTCTGCTACAACGATTTGATACTTAGGCAAAAACAAAGCTTTAAGTGAACACCTCAAAATGACTACTCCCTAAACATTTTAGATTCAAAACTTAGGAGCTAGAACCCACTGCATATGTTAAACGAAAGGTGTTGAACCCATTCCCCAAGCTGTATCTCATGAAATTCATCAAGCCTATTTTTACATGCTCTTGAAATCAAGTCTTTTGAACTGTTCTTTGAAGGGCACAAACTTTGGCATAGGAAAATTCTCTGATTATGGGCTCAAAACCATCTGGATTTTTCAAAGTCCCAACAGTGAGGTCGGTGAAGACCCAACCCTGTTAAAGGTTACAAACACACTGTTAGGTGTGACCTTGTTAGAGGATTTTAGACCAAAAGTTATCGTCCAACCAGCAGTCACTCTGGGGTTGATAGGATAACAATGTTCACTCTATGAATGAAACATCAAAATACTTTCATATTCCACTTGGTTTAAGAGATTTGACTGTGTACAATGGTTAAATATGTAACAGTAGATGATCTACCATGAAACAACTTCAATTGTAGTTTACAGATCAATGTTCAGCTCATTCAAATCTTTCTGATCAATATACCACTTCAGATTCAATACAATATCAACTTGTTGTCCGTCAGTAATTACTCTTTGTAGCTCGGTAATTGTTCTGCAGCTCGGTTCTCATTAACCAGTATGATCAAAATGCATGAAAACTCATTCACGCAATAATTCTACAGTATCTTCTTCTTCTAGCTATGTTTCAACAATAAAACCAATGTCTCTTATATAGACGAGTAAATCATTTTTTTTTCCTCCATCAGATTTTGCCACTTAATCATATTCATAGATTTTGTTGCTTTAAGCTTCCTCGGCTGATGTGTCAATAACACATTTCAATCTGCTCCATTAGATCCTTTTTTATTTATGTTTGTCATCGATCTTCATAACAAACCTTATCTGTTACCTTGATTCCATACACTTTATAGCTCATCAATTTATTGGCCAAACTAATCATTTAATTCATTTTTGTTATGCTCAGTTAATAAAGAAATGCGTCGGTGAACACAAGCTTGATTAACACTATGCTCGGTATATACTACACTCTGTCAGTGTATACTGAAATGCTTTATTTACCGACAACATTACTTTGTGTCTTTTAGCTCTATTCTTCATCATAGATGAATGCAACATAATAAAGTCAATATCATCAAGTCATAGACTCATCAACAAGTTACTCAGTGTATTCCTTATCCTCATCTAACATATACATCTTCCTCATGTAGATATTTATGTTCTTCATCTCTTTCTCCTTTCTTCAAATGTGTCGGTATAGTAACTTACAAGATAAGTACTATCAAGCTTGTTGACATCAACGACAACATAATACTGATTTAATCATCTTTCATATCTAATCATCAACTCCTCAGTAATCTTAAATTATAGATTCTTCATTCAGGTTCTAAATCATTTGTAGTTCATCAAATTTATGTTCTACATTGTATTCATGTGTATCTGATGCTCTCAACCAAGCAAATCTGATGCAGAGCCCTCTACTATCCCCTCATGGAACCCAACTCAACTTGAGGATTCTACAAGAATCTTGGAATCTACTCAAGGAGTTAGTCTCAACTCAAGGGTCAAATAGAGTGCTCTAACTTTAGAGAACCAGCACATTCAAAATTTTGAGAAAGTTCACTTCCTCTAACCTCTCATCCCAACTTCTCTTGGCACCAACTCCATTCTAGGCCTCTCAGTGCACCTACAGCCTCCATCTTGTCAAAAATTGAAATAGGTCTTCCACATTGATTTTAACACCATATAACATCTTAATATGGTCCATTTACTATGTTCCACCAATCTACCAATTCTAGTCAACTCATCTTTCACCAATCCACTCCAATAGCCCTTCTAGGCTTGTAGCCTTCACTAGTCACAAATTAGCCTTTTTCTCCATAATTCTCCAAAAAACTCAAGAAAATAATTTTTGATCTAGATACCCTTTTGGATTACTTAAATCCTCCACAATAATTAGGGTAGAATCCTTTGGACCAAATGCCAGATCCACTACCCTAGCACCCATAAACTAGGCCTAATTTCCTCCAAATAACAAAGTAACTTATATATGCACTTACTCCCTACACCCCAAAGTGTGAAATAGTATTTCTTAAGGTTTCAAAACAAAAGGTTTTCAATTTTATAAGGTTTCACCACTCACCAAATTCGCTAGCCACCAAACCCTTATTTATAGGGTCATATACCTAGGGTCTACTCAAAAAGACCTTTGTAAGTCTCTCCAAGACAATCCAGTTGGTCAAACTCATTATTATAGATCCTAATATCCATATTCCATCAATAGAACAACTCTTCTCAAGGGTATTCAACTTCCATAATGAATGGTGTGAAGACGGGCTCTCCTTCAATTAGTAAACTCCATCAATTAGTGTATTGTCAACCATTACTTCACATATCCCTGCATAAAACAATTATTATATAAGGATATAATATATCAGTGACTTCTCCCACCAATTATATTGGTCATAATCGGTGGGAGAGTCAATCCCTTAACAATACTACAGTCCCTACACACTGACTGTACCCTTCAACCAGTTACAGTCACAGAATAACAGTCACTTGCTTTTCTTTAAGAACAATAAAAAAACTAAAATTAATGCATGCAAGATGTAAACAATAATCAAAGAAATGTATTTAATTCACTACCCAACCCAAATCATGTTCAAGTCAAGCACATTAATTTTTTGTTTCTCTGATTGTTCCATAGGACAGTTAACAACATGCAAATAAAATCTTTGTTTATTGATTGTAAAACATTACATTTTTGCTTCCTTACACTCCCAACTTGATATACCCCATTCACTCACGTAGATCCCCTACAAAAAGACTCAAAACTCCTTCAAAACCCAACTGCAACCTCTATCTAACTATCTAACTTCTTGGTAACAGTCCCAAACTGACTGTCATAACCAAAGTATGATTTAAAGATGTTGTCAAGTTGACAAATAATGTTGTCAACTTGACAACTTGTATCTAATACCCCTTCTTATAACTTTTAAAAAGGTTTAAAACAACCTTTATAATCCAAACTAACCTATAACGCCATATGAGCCTTATAGGCTTATTTTGCCAATATATGCAAATTCCATATTTTCGCACTTTAAGTGCTTTTAGATCATTTGATTGACTCTATTGGCCATTTTATATCCATTATAGACCTTATAGGTCCTTATATCAATCTAGCTAACCTAGGATTAACTTAATCACCCCTAGTGACCCCTAGGTACATTTAGCGCTTCCCAATGCCATTTAATGGCTTACAATGCATGATCCTTTAAAAATGATTATCAATCAATATAAAATATTAGAATGCTCACCTCTTGACACACCAATCAAAGGATCCATTTAAAGGCTTACTTTGCCTCTTGACACACCAGAATGCTCGCCAACATATTGAATGGTGCTTAGTGGACCTTCAGAATAATTTGGTCTGGCATGTTTGCAAATGTTCTATTGAATTCATGTTCTGAATGAAGTTGTCACTAGTGCTTACCTGCCCAACAAGAGCTAATGGTGCATACCATTGGGTACCAGGACGAACGGTTTGGAAGAAACCCAGTGGTGCAACTTTCAACTGGCCCTCACTATAACTTTTTGCATCAAGTGAGACTGGCATGCCAAATTCAAAAAAATTTGAATATCTCAAAATGGAGAGAGGCTATTGTAGGCCTCAAAACATGGTCTTGTACCATCTCACAGTTTGGCGATACCTCTCACGGGGTCTGAGATACGAGCCTCAAAAGATTTATGCCCAATTGTGCTTAGTGCCTCTTGGTGACACTTTGGTCCAGCATGGTCCGGAACATTCTAGTAACTCAGTGGTCAAAATGGGGTTATCACTAGCATTTACCCACCCAACCAGAGCTAATGGTGTAGTCCATTCAATGCTAGGAAAAATGGTTTGGAAGAAACCTAGTGGTGCAACTTTCAACTGACCCTCACTGCAAATTTTGGCATCAAGTGAGATTGGTGTGCCAATGTCAAAAAAAATGGAATCTCCCAGAATAGAGAGAGGTTATTGTAGGCCTTAGAAAAATGGTCCTATAGCATCTCATAGTTCATTGATACCTCTCATAAGGTATGAAATACGAGCCTTGAAAGATTGCTTCCCAATCGTGCTTAGTGCACCTTGGGGACACTTTGGTCTGACATGGTCCAGAATGTTCTAGTGACTCAATGGTCAAAATGGGGTTGTCACTAGCATTTACCCACCCAACCGGAGCTAATGGTGTAGTCCATTTGGTGCTGGGATGAACAGTTTGGAAGAAACCTAGTGGTGCAACTTTCAACTGACCCTCACTGCAATTTTTGGCATCAAGCGAGAGTACCGTGCGAAATTCAAATAAATTTGAATATCTCAGAATGGAGAGAGGTTATTGTAGGCCACAAAAACATGTTCATGTAGCATCTCATGGTTCACCAATACCTCTCATGAGGTCCTAGATACGAGCCTCAAAAGATCTCTGCCCAATCATGCTTAGTGCACCTTGGGGACACTTTGGTCTGGCATGTTTGTGAACATTCTAGTGACTCGATGGTCAAAACTAGTTTGTCAATAGAATTTATCCACTCAAATAGAGCTAATGGTGTAATCGATTCGATGTTAGGATGAACAATTTGGAAGAAACTAGTGGTGCAACTTTCAACTGACCCTCACTGCAAGTTTTGGTATCAAGCAAGATTGGCATGCCAAATTAAAAAAAAATCAAATCTCTCAAAATAGAGAGAGGTTATTGCAAGCCTTATAAACTTGGTCCTATAGCATTTCACAGTTCATCAATACCTCTCACGGTGTTTGAGATATGAGCCTTGAAAGATCGTTGCCCAATCGTGCTTAGTGCACCTTGGGGACACTTTGGTCTGACATGGTCCTGAATGTTCTAGTGACTCAGTGGTCAAAATAGGGTTGTCACTAGTGTTTACCCACCCAACCAAAACTAATGGAATAGTCCATTTGGTTCCTGGACAAACGGTTTGGAAGAAACCCAGTGGTGCAACTTTCAACTGACCCTCACTACAAGTTTTGGCATCAAGCGAAACTGGCGTGCCAAATTAAAAAAAATTTGAGTCTCCCAGAACAAAGAGAGGTTATTGTAGCCCTCATAAACATGGTCTTGTAGCATCTCATGGTTTACTGATACCTCTAACGAGGTCTAAGATACAAGCCTCAAAAGATTGTTGCCCAATCATGCTTAGTGCACCTTGGGGACACTTTGGTCTGGCATGGTCTGGAATGTTCTAGTGACTCCATGGTCAAAAAAGGGTTGTCACTAGCATTTACCTGCCCAACTGGAGCTAATAGCATAGTCCATTCGGTGTCAAGACAAATAGTTTGGAAGAAACCTAGTGGTGCAACTTTCAACTGACCCTCATTACAAGGTTTGGCATCAAGCGAGACTAGCATGCCAAATTGAAACAAATTTGAATCTCTCAGAATAGAGAGAGGTTATTGTATACCTTAGAAACATAATCGTGTATCATCTCATGGTTCTTTGATACCTCTCACGGGGTCTGAGATATGAGCCTTGAAAGATTGCTGCCCAATTGTGCTAAGTGCACCATGGGGACACTTTGGTCTGGCATGTTCATGAACATTCTAGTGACTTAGTGGTCGAAACAAGGTTGCCACTAGCATTTACCTACCTAACTAGAGCTGATGGAATAGTCCATTTGGTGCCAAGACACAATCCTTCAACACTATCCCTTCATCCCAGAGAATCACCATTTTACTTTGGACACATTTGACCAATTTTGACTCAATGACTCCAACTATTACATCATTTGACGATACAAATGTACATGGAATTAGGACAATAAAAATGTAAGGATAAAAAATTAAGATGATACAAATATAAGGATACAACATTCATAGTAAGGAAACACAATTTTTGCACTTAACATGGCATTAAGACGATACAAATGTGGGCTCTTAATATTTGCAAATCAACCCCATGGGCTCTTATTTTTCAAATTTTGAATCTAATTTTGCATCTAATTTTTTATATAAAAAATTTGGCATCTAAATAGACACATTACATTTGATTGTTATTTTTATATATACAAAATTTTGCATCTAAATATGCACATTATAGTCGATTGTTGTTTTTATATACAAAATTTGGCATCTAAATATGCACATTACATTCAATTGTTATTTTTATATACAAAATCTTAGATACACAACTATATATAAAAAATAAGTGT
Source organism: Chamaecyparis obtusa (assembly GCA_027943335.1). Classification (NCBI taxonomy): domain Eukaryota; kingdom Viridiplantae; phylum Streptophyta; class Pinopsida; order Cupressales; family Cupressaceae; genus Chamaecyparis; species Chamaecyparis obtusa. The sequence continues at coordinate 184,041 of BSBK01007577.1, read as the reverse complement.
CCTTTCCACTCCTAAAGTGTATAAGTTTAACACATGGTACTCAATGACATCTACATTCCAATCCCTACATTCGGAAGGCAGAAGAAATGTTAATAAAGAATATAAGAAGTTTATATAGGTTCACAAAAAGATTATGAATGTATAAGTAACTAAAAGAACCAAAGAACATGACTAGCCAATGCATAGTGAAGTTTACCGTCATAAAAGATGGGCTAATCAAATGCACACCTTGATCTTCTATATCTATCATATATGTATCCAACTACATTTACAATCCACATACAAAACCATGTTTATTGGCTCAAACAAATAAAGAAAAAGAATACAATTTATTTATTGAATATAATCATAATAAACAAGGAAAACCTTGCAATTTGAGTTGAACTTACCCACTAAAGTGTGCCTGAAGGGTCATCTCTCTTCTTGAGGGTATTCAATATTGCTTCATGATCAGTAGTACTAATAGCCCAAAGTTCCTTTGTATTTGGTTTTCCTTGATGGTTCAACAACTTAGCATTGGCTGCTATAACAAGGTGTGAATACATGAGAATGGTTTTGTGCTTCTCATAGTCTTCAAAAGTAGGAATACCATTATTTCTAATCATATATGTGTGCAACCATGTTCCCACAACAACATGTGATCCTATTGGATATATGAACATATCATCATCTATCATCAGCTGGGCAACTTTTTGCTTTCCTCGTACACAACGTGCTAACCAGTAATCTGATCTCTCATCATTCTCTTGTGGTGCAACCAATGCAAAAACATGTCCTGGTTGTAGAAGAAATGAAAGATGGTCATAGTCAAGTGAATAATCTATGTCATCATTTATTACAGAGAATGTGATAGATAAAGGAGTTAGATAATGTGGAACCCACGTATCAACCCACTCACTTGATTCACACTAATCCCAATCACACTAAAGATACCCCAGACAATAACAAGCCAACTCTCGTGTCCAAATGGTCCATGTACTAGCATCTGAGCTTTGAAATGAATGTATTTTTGAAGAGTTTTTCACATTCTGACAATCCAACCTATCTCCTATTGTACCCAACTAAACCAACCGAAAGAATCTATGCACCACTGAACCAAGAGTCCCCCCTATGATAATGTTGAAGTGTACCAATCAACAATAGAATGAGCATCAAGGAGTTCTTCACTTGAAATCCTTAGTTTCTTCTTAACTAGAGCTCTCTTTACAAATGCACCTGCTCCATCATACTCCCCCTTTCCATGACCGGCATAAAAACAACTCCAAATATAAGGTACACCTCTCTCTACATGCATTCTACATAACCAATAAAACATATGAGTATTTTTTAATTGACTTGTGCAGTTATCTAACCAAATGAGATATCTATCCATAGAAATATTATTTTCCTGCACCCACTCAAAATAATTCTCAAAGAAATGTTGGACATACTCAAATGAGTGAGATCTATCATCGCTCATATAAAAATGGTACTCTCTGATTATCTTTCGGTCATCTTTTTTACTATCAGGGGAATGTCTAAATGTTATGTGCACAAAAATAGCAACCTGAATAGAGTTGTAATATTGAGCTTGCAACTCATTTTGGGGCTGCAATGTATAGTTCTTTGCAAAGTTAATAATCGATATAAGTGTCCATCAGGAAAGTGTCCTTACATATCCTGAATTTTTTATCCAACCACAAAGACATGTGACTATGCCTTGCATACTTGTAAAAAAATTCTTCTTGAAATCTGAAATAAAGTCAGCTACATTGCATTCTTTTGTAACCAACTCACATCTAGAGCCTTCACCTCCACTTTTCAATGTATATTTAACAATTTCCTATACCTTTTTGTGGACAATTGTCTTTCCAAAATCATGTTCACAGCCCTCATGAAAACATTCAAAAAACTTCACTAGCCCTCCACACTCTAAGAACTTGTCATTTAAGCAATATTTTGTATAAAAGAAACATCCATCATCTCTAGGACATAAAAAACTATCTAGCAAGTCTCTTGATGATTTTGTAAGAGCACTTGCACCACACTCCTCCAACATTTCACTAGTATGCAAAGTAGAATGAAGGGATCATAACAGTTCATGGTGCATTGAAAACTCCACATGATATTTGCAACAACAAGTATTCCAAATCTTAAGAGGCACACAAAAAAGGCTTTAGGGCTTCAAAAGCTCTTTGTGATATTTGAAATGTTGGATGTGTCTCACAAATTTTTTTGAACAACAGTGTTTGACTCACCTAATAATAATGTTTGGGATATGGGGTGCGGTCTCGAATGCCAATTCTTAACTTCAAGAAATCCTTCACATTTGGTGACACTCTTGAGTTAGATTTCCAAAATAATTGAATTTTATCCTTCACACCATTGGCAAGCTTCTTATCACAATGTGAAATTCTCCCACCATAAGCCCATGTATCATATTGAAGAGGATCATCAAGTCTTTCTCTTCTTGCAAGTGCTCTATCCAAAGTTTTACAATTTAGGTTCAAGTCAACACAAGTTTGTCTCATCAAATGAGCCTTTCTCAAATGATAACTTACTAAGGAGGTTTTAATAACCCTCCTAGCAGCTCTCTTATCCTTTTCCTTGGTAGTCTTTGTTGGTGTAATTAAATATTTACTAATTACACTTTACTTAAGTTTACTTAGGATAATGCATTTGCATATTAGTTGTCATTGTGACACCTAGGAGTTTGCATTTCATTTTAGCACATGGTTAGGAGAATTTTCACTTTAGGTGTGATAGTTGTCATCACATACCTCTTTGTGTGTGAGATCCACCTTTAGTGCTCTTATCACATTATCATCCTCTCATTGTTGCACATGCTTCACATATTTTCATGTACAATGGAGGATGATCCACCTTTGGTGGACATGTGATTCCACCTAGTGTGGGTAATATCTTATGATTTCCTTATCATGTAGTCTTATTGCATTGCCTATATATTCAGGCACTCCTACTTTGTAATCAATTCAATTAGCTATAATCAATTATTTGATTATTTTTTCTATCTCTCTTGTGCTATCTCTTGAGCTTCTAGATCTTGGTTTTTATTCTTTGCCTTAGGCAAATTATTACATGCTATCAGAGTGATATCAAAATTCTTACATGGTATTAGAGCCATAGGAGTTTCATTGTATAGCTTATTTTGAGATATTTTTATTGTAGGTCAAAATTGGAGCTTGCTGGTGCAAATAAGAGGTTGGCATCACATTGAGGAGGTCCAAATACCCCTAAATCAAATTTTGTTTCATCCAAATAAGACATCTAAAGCTAAACCTAGAGCCATTTGAATTTTCAAGGTTCGGTGGCGGCGATTCAAAAAAATAATTTCAGAGGCATTTTTCAAACAACGATATCTTAGTCATCCAAAGTCCTTTTTTCAAGCAATGTTTTTTGTTTTGGGGCAGAATTTCACGATCTAAACAATGGTGCAGGTGATTTTTGATCTCTGTTTCTGATGTTTTCTGAAAATCAAAAATCCTAATTTTTACAACTTTAGAGGCTTCATTTGGGCTCATATGGACACATTTTTCAAGAGCTATTTTTTTTTAAAGTTCATGATTTTTTGTCTACTTTCTAGATCTAGTATCAGTTTGGAAAATTCTAAGTAGACATAGTACTTTCAGAATTTGGTCTTTTTTGGCCTATTTTTGGCACTTGTAATTTGTTAGATCCTTAAGAGATCTTGTGTCTTATTTTTTTGAGTCTACTATAGCTTCATATTTTCTATTGTAAACATCAAAATCAGAAGTCTACTTTGATCCATTTTTCAAGTGGTAATTGTACACGCACTAGCTATAAAGTGCCAAAATCATCTATTTTGGGGGGGTTCTTTGGTTCATTGCATTTTGGGGGGTGCATTGATTTTTTTATCTCATTGTTTCATGTGAGAAGTACATCATGGATGGTTTAATTAAGTTGACAAGAGAAAACTATAAGCAATGGAGTGAATTGGTTCTTGTTCATCTTAGTGAGCATAACCTATTGCCCTATTTGTATGAGCTTAGACCTAAAAATCCTTCTTTTGATTGGGACTCTTACTCAGAAGTTATTAAGGTTATCTATTGGAATATGGATATGGATGTTATGGATTCCCTTGATGACTGTGATGATGAGATAGAAAATATTCCTGATCTTTGGACTTTTCTTTGGGAAATGTATGGAGATCCACATATTCCTCCACTTCGAAAAGGTCCAGAACCTCCAATTGTAGCTCCTTCTCCTCCTATTGATATCACTTCTAGTGTTTCTCCTGATGATGCTTGCATTCACATAGCCATGGGTTTAGGTGATTCAGTGCAACAGGATATTCATTATCTTCCAAACTTGGTTCCATGGGATGACTACTTGACAGACATTGCAGGTTTGTTTGTGGAGTCCTACATTTCAGATTTGGGAGACTTCATTGATGATATTCATCTTCTCTTTGTTGAAGATGATCCTTCTTTAGTTTTTTTGAAGGAGCATGTTGACCCTCATCTTCAATCTCCACTTGATCCTTCTTTCAAGATTGACATGATTGTGGATCCTTTGATACAACATTTGGAGGAGGCCTCTTTAACTTCAGAGAAGACATTTGAGTCTTTGGAGATTGGTTTTCATAAGTCTCAAACTTCACTTGAGATGTCACATTGTATGGCTCATTTTGATCATTCTCAAGTTTTAGAGATTCCTATTCAGTTTCCTGAGACATCATACATTTTGAGGATTCTTCCTATAGATTGGGAAGGATTCATTGATACACCTATGGACTTGTTTCTTCCTAAGGGGAGGAGCATCATTTAGTTTTCTTGGTGCAATTTCTACATTGATCCAGGCACACCTATCATGGGTGTACATTCTACATCGAGGGGGAGCTTTCTTGATTCTCTTCCATCTTCTTCATTTGAGGAGTTATCTTTTTCTTTGGAGTTTGATTCAAATTCTTACATGGATCAGTTACCATTGGTTCCTTGTTTGTCACCTTCTACTGGGCTTTCTCCTGATTGGTTTGTGGCATCTTCATCAACCAAGGACATGGTGACACTTGGGCATACTTCAAAGACATCATACTTCATTTGGATTCCCCTTCCTACTTTCTATCCACAATGGGAAGCCTTCTTACATCTATACTTGGTGTATCTTCTTCCTATGAGGAGAAATGTTGTGTGTAGGTATTGGACTATGTTTTGTCTTCAAGCACTTACCATCCTTGGAGGGGATTACTCATTATGGGGGGGATATGATGTCTCCTTGTTTTCTTCCTTTAGGGGGATTTGTTATTGTATATGCATGATGTATGTCATAATTGGGGGGTCTTGATTACTCCATCCATGCATGCATCTTGTATTCATCTCTCTTTTGGGGGGAGGGTTTTTCCCATGAGGTTTTCCCTCTTTCTCCTCTTTATGAGAGATTGCATCGTTCTTGCATTTTATACATGGGTACCTAACATGGCCTAGTAGCTGGGACCCATCTTGAATTGTGAGCTTAAGTGCATTCCCCTAAGTTTCACTTAAGGGGGGGTGTTGGTGTAATTAAATATTTACTAATTACACTTTACTTAAGTTTACTTAGGATAATGCATTTGCATATTAGTTGTCATTGTGACACCTAGGAGTTTGCATTTCATATTAGCACATGGCTAGGATAATTTCCACTTTAGGTGTGATAGTTGTCATCACATACCTCTTTATGTGTGAGATCCACCTTTAGTGCTCTTATCACATTATCATCCTCTCATTGTTTCACATGCTTCACATACTTTCATGTATAATGGAGGATGATCCACCTTTGGTGGACATGTGATTCCACCTAGTGTGGGTGATATCTTATCATTTCCTTATCATGTAGTCTTATTGCATTGCCTATATATTCAGGAACTCCTACTTTGTAATCAATTCAATTAACTATAATCAATTATTTGATTATTTTTCCTATCTCTCTTGTGCTATCTCTTGAGCTTCTAAATCTTGGCTTTTATTCTTTGCCTTAGGATAATTCTTACATGGTATCAAAGCGATATCAAAATTCTTACAGTCTTCCCAATGGAATAGAGAACACTAAAAAGATTTCTCATAATAATAGCATTCCTCTCCTTTTTCTTGTTCACACTAATCTTCAATTTGACTAGTATACGTCCCATCTTCTTAATCTTTAAAAATTGCACAAACATTTGACATTGCTCAACCAACGTCTTGTGGCTAAAAAATTGATCAAAAAGTTTTGAAACCTACAACCAAAGGATTCTTTCTGATCTCTTGCCATCGAAACCGCTCATTATGTTCTCATTAATTTCAAGTAACCATTTAGTTGTTCTTGAAGGTCTCAATTTTGAAGTTTGTCTTTCTTCCTCCCAAGGGACATCATTTTTCATATAATTTGGAGACGTGTTTTTTTTATTTGTTTCTTGTGTACCATTATCATTGTCAATTCCTCTATATTCAATCAGTGGATTTTCATTGTCAATGTCCACACTTCCATTGTCCACATCTACATGTTCATTTTTGAAACCTATATTTTCATCTTCAATCCCTACATTCTCATTTTCAATATTATTGTCATAAATCATTTCAAATTCATGTTCTTCTTCACTTGAAACCACATTTACGGGTGGCCCTATGACCACATCTTCATTAATATTTAACATACCTTGTCTCTTGTTCTTATGGGAAACCCTATCCATTTCTTTGTACACTTCAATCTCTTCATTTATGAGTTTCCTCTTCCATTTATGCTTTTGTTGACTACTACTCCCCATTGTGAGACCAAAAAGGTGATAAAAAAACCTTTGGTAATAGACAAATTCCAACCAAGAAAAGAGGAAAAAGTGGATTTTTCTCTTACTAAAATTTCAATCCCATGATTCTCTACTAAAAAATGTGTGTCTTAAATAGGGACACAAAGAATAAAATTTTTACTTTTCAATGCCAGTAAAAAGAATTGGATATCCAAAATTATCAGATATCCAAAATTTCCCACCCAAATTTTTCCTCCCCTACTCTCTCTCTCTCTGAGAAGTGGAGAGAGGGAGAGAGAGATTATTAGTGGTGATTTACTAATTTTGATGTATTGATTAGGGACTAAGGAAGCTCTAAAAGTGAGCTTAGGTGTTGATGAATCCATTCGAGGGACTAACCCATTTAAAACATGCACACAATCAATTTCCTTTGTAAAGTTTCTCAAACTAGGTTTTGTACTATACAGACAACTTGAAGACCAACAAACCTAGAAATGTGAAAGAACTTTAAAAAGGGTATTTGGAATGGAAGTCTTTTAGGTAGATTTTAAATAAGTTTTCCAATATATTGAAAGAAAACCCAAAAAGGAAGCCTAATTGGGGCTCAAAAAGGTTACTAGCCCTTAAATTAGTGATTCTTGGAATCAATAGAAAGTGTATTAAGAACTTGCAAATTGGCATCAATAATGATTGAGATGATAAGTTTAGAAGCAATACATCCCTACAAGGTGGTTGATATGGTCATGGTGAAGGTTGTGATGAACCTACCCTAGTGAGTTCAAGGAAATATTTTGGTTTTCATTGATAAAGAGGCCCTTGTGAATAGGATAAAAGTTGTGTGGAATCTCCAAAGGGGTAGGGTTAAGGAGTAAACACTTAGAAGGTCTAGGAAATGACCTTAGAATAGGATCAACCTGACTCTAGGATAGGAGCCTCCCTATAATATAGACACCTTGAGGATAGGTCTCTTTACATAAATATACCATGACCAGATCCTCTTCCTGAAAGATTTTTATTCTCATATGCATATCAAAAAAAAATTTATAATGTTCATTCATGGTATATAATATGTGTTTAACCTGCCTAAAGATAGAACACACATCTATCTTAACTCACATTTTGTTAAGATATAATAGAATAGAATGAATTTAATGGATTTTCCTAGTGATAGATTTTTCGAATGGTATATAATAATATTTCAATGATTTCTCCTTTTTTTTTTGTTCCTTTTCTAAAGCAGTTGATCTTATTAATAACATTTAGTGATTCTATCTTTTGGGTATGTTGGCCTTTCGGTTAGTTTCTATTCTTTGGGAGTTGGCCTTTGTCCCTATCCAACTGTCCTTTTTTTGTTGTCCTTCTCTATTGTTAGTCCTTTGGCTGTCATTTTTTTGTGTTTTCACTGGTTTCCAAAGTTGGAGCTTAATATTTTATCTTTCTGGTCTCTTGTAAAAGGTTCAAGACCTTTCAAATCCTATTTTCCTCCTAATCATAACACAACCCCCTTTTGGGATGGACTTTTCTACTTAGGGGAGAGCATAGACCATTCCAAGGAGAGAGAAGACATTGTGGCATGTAAACATACAATATGTTGGCATGAAATCTCACTTCCTAATGGGTGACACATGATCACATGACATCTTAATAAAGATAAGGGGATATGATGGATTGGCTTTAGAACCTATAAGTGTAGATATATATACTCTTATGGGATATATCATCACTACCAACCTTGACTCGAACCTGAAGAAAGAGATATGAAGATAGAGAAAAATAGAAATTTGGGTCAACATGGAAGGAGTGCCCAAATTCCCTCAATACTTTGCATCATCTCCAAATGTCAAAAGTCAAAAGTATGAAAAATAGAAGAATTAAATAAAACATAAAAGAAGGTACACAATACAAAACCTCTCATTTCTAGGTAGTAATAGACTACAAGGGTCCTTCAGGAGGGAAAAATGCTAAAAGACAAACACTAGGGAACATGGGAAAACATGCTCTAATCTAAAGATGTAGAAGTGAGTACTACCTTCATAGGTCATCCACCAGTAGATCACCATCCTCCCAATCATGATCATATGGGATGGGAGGTTAAGATTACAATGGAACAATTTTTATGGCATCCCTAGGTGCCCCACCAACAACTAAAGCTAAGGAAGAAGTTGCTTCAATACCCTTGTCCAAGAGGTCAATTTCTACTAGAGAAAGGGATTATGTGAAGATCATTTTCATTGTTGAAACATCCCTAGTGAGTCAAAAATGCAAGCATCAACACTTGAAAGAGACCCATGTAGAGTCGTAGATATAGAAGGCTCCCTGCCATCCTTAGTGAAAAGAGAAGAGACAAACTCAGGAGAGGCTAGAGCTTGCTCCACTGTAAGAATGGACACAAAAGAGGGTATTTGGAGCATTCTTGCAATGTTGGAACTCTACGATAAGTCCCTACTCAAATTTTATCTTAAAGGATGGAGGTGAAGTCCTATTGTCCACTGCATCAACCTTAGTACTTTAGGAAAGCTACCATGGAATTCATGAGATGAGGTAGATGCAGATTGAGTGGACATCACTACATTGGATACCACTTGAGTATGCGGCATGTTCACTGTCTCTGGAAATGGAAGAATATATATAAATGTGGTGATCAAAGGTGGCTCCTAAAAAGGGGAGATCATCACTTGGACCTACTCAGCATGAGGCTTGATGGTAAGTCCTAGTGTAGGGGGAAACGTGATGAAGGTAGCTGCAAAATAAGGAGCTGACATAGATTCAGTAGGAGAAGGATAAGAGCTAGAAGTGGAAGTAGAAGTAGCATCGTACATGTGATCAGAAGATGCATTCTTGATGTAAGGAGGGATTGATATAGGGACCTAGGGAACTCCCAAATACCAAACCTAATTGCAGATCAACAACCCGAAAGCAACAAAATAGAGAAGGATAGAGGGAATGTAGATATCTTCCATTTATTCATCAAACTTCATACATGTCAGGTTGTAATGCCTTCCTAGTTATGGCTAATACAATGAAATTAAATTACATAATAGTCCTCATACATGCAAGGATCTAAACTTCAAATACTCTCTCTTCCGCATTCCCTTTTTCTTTTAACCGTAGAACAGCTCCACTTATTTATACAAGAGGCCACCAAGCAGGTTAGTTCTAAAGATCCTTTAGATCCAGCTTTGGAGAAAGAAACAACCAAGATTTAGGTCCACACATTTCCCAATGAGAGATCCCAACATTAATATTGTGACCAAAATTAACTGCACATATCAGACAATATTAAAGAATTAAATACACCAATCAGTGAACTCAGGAACCAAGAAACACCAAACATAATGAATAAAATCAGTAAAGAACACTACCAAACCAACTCAGTAAAGAACCAAAAATTGGTAACCAAGCTCACTAGGGACCAATAGGAACACTCCACCAAGAACTCTAAAGCAGCTACCGAGAAAACCGAACAAGCTACCAAGTAACCAAACAAGTTCAAACATATTTTTAGTTGATATAGGATTTCCATAAACCCAAGATGCTCATGCATCAATTCTCTACCCTTGCAGCATCCTTAAAAGCTAAATCCCTTTCCCATTGATGACGCTTATGTAATACCCCAAAAATGGGCTATAAGTTCATTAATCTCCTATATCAACAATTCGAATGAAATCGACATCAAAGTCCTAATCTAAGGCACATCTAAACATCATCGAATCCTAATTGATTATCTTAAATTCTGCATCGGGGAATATTCCTACCAATATTCCTAAATATCTTAATTATCTTTAATTTAATGATTATTTGGCGATAAATCACATTTATCCTAAGTTTGATTAATTGAATATTTTCATATTTAATTAATTAGATTTAATATCTTGCCACTTAATTATGTAATTAAATTTAATTCTATCTATTATTAATTGTATTATTTAATTTTGACAATAAATCCAATATCCTATGAATAATTGATTAAATTTTTATTTAATTAATTAAAGCAAGTTGTCATTATTTAATAATATAGTTTTTAATAAAAGTTTGATTAAATAATTGATTAACCCATAAATCAATTATTTATTTTCAAAAATCAGTTAAGTTGAGCATAAATCACTTTATTTATTTAATTAATTCATAATTATTATGCACATTCAAAAGAAACAGTTAAACTCCAAATTAGAAAATCAATGCAAAGTGTTGACTTTTTAGAACTCAACATCCTTTTGGAGTTCAAAAAGATGATCTAAACTCTAATTTGATTTAAAAAGCTATTTTTGCATGATTTGCATGTTTTTGTGAATTAAATTATCTTTATTATCAGATAACTCAAAAATCAAGTTGAGTTATTTTGAGTGATTTATGGCTTTTTCTCATGCACCTCCAAAGCCTTGGATTTCTATAAAAACAAGGCTCAGCTCTTCATAATTCATCTCTCAAATTTGCATCCACAGCATCTCATATTTTTGCACAATCACGCTGGAGAATTGCAATTGGAAGGATCAAAGCTTATTGCGAATCAACATTATTGTGAGATCAATTTCATTTGCATTCATATCATATTAGTTTTCATTTGTTAGATCATTTAGCATATCATAGCATATCAGTTTTTACATATCATAGATTTCATATCATTTTTCATATCATTGCATAGAAAATCCAAAAAAATAGCTTAATTGCATTCAATTCATATCTAGATCAATTGCATTCAAATCCTTCATTTAGGTGTCGTCTAGGTCACTGATCTCGATAGCAATCTGAGAACATCAATCTCACACCTATTAGAAGGCAGTAGATTGCTTGGTTAAATTAGATTTCAATTTTGCACGATTTTGATTATAGCTAACCTCTAATGTTTTACTGAAGTGTTGTGTCTACAGATCAGGTACAATTTTCACACACACAGCTTACACTCACACACAAGTTGGTTCTGATGCAAATGTGGACTAGGTTGATAATCTTATAGGGTTATAGAACCATATTTCTCAATGGGGGTGGTTAGTGATTTCATCACTAGAAAAAGGAGATGGCCCTACCAATGGGGTAGGAGGTGGAGCTAACATAGGCATAAGTGGCTTAATCATGGGCATCCTTCCTCTTTTTGCGTTACGAGAAACAATAGGAATGGAAGACACCCTGGGTGACTAAGGAGTAGGTGCCAAAAGATATTTTGATATTTTTTGAGACCTCTTACCCTTTTCATAGATGGTAGGGTGAGGTATGTCTAGGATAATGGGGATAGCAGGAGGCAAGGGCACCTTGGGCTTTTACAACATGGGTGTCTTTTCTTTATCCACATTAGATGTGGATGTAGGAATGAAAGACCCCATGGGATATTGTGTGACCTTAGGTGAGTGAGAGGATTTCCCAAGGGGAATGCGCTTCCCTTGAGCCCCTCATAAAGAAGGGGTAGAGGATGAAGAAAATTGAGCCTCATGAGAGGGATAGCGAAGGAAGGTGATAAATATCTTTAGCTCATTTCCCTAACTTTATATGTCTAATACACAATAAATATGATATCTTGTTGAGGATGTAGGGGCCCTATCAAAGTGGGACAAAAATGATCAAGAATAAATCCCCCATGGGACACCAAGGGATGATGATATCTAGTATACTAGATAGTGTGGATAGTCCCCTAATGTGGATAATTCTAGAGCTTGTGGATAAAAAGGTAGAAAACTCCCATAGAAGTCAACTAGGGGATACTTAGTTTGATTCTAAAGAGATCTGACTCTAGGATCACCATAAATGTCAAGAACACAACTTTGGGTCCCACCTAGATCGTCATAGTGGTGGACCCAAAAGGGGTAGGGAAAGTGCATCCTGCATTCTTATGATGGATGAATACTCATCATATTTAGCTCAATTTAAGCCATTTACAAAGAGGACCTCCTTTGTAATGAAGTCTACTCAACAAGTAGGATCCACCAAGATAGCCATAATGAAAATGTTATTGATAGAAGTTAGGAGGTAGAGTAGGGAAGGCTCTCCACTATATGGTTCATCCAGAGGGGTGAATGAAATGGTCATTTTAGGGACCCTCCAAGAAGGTGGGGAAATTGAAGTTTTTGTGACCATTCTCATGACAAAACTATCATGAAGTTCTAAAAGTCTACTAGTTCACATCAAGTTCACCAAAATGTGGAGAAGGAAAAACTGCACCAACCTAGAGACCGATTAAAGTCTCTAGTACACAGAGCTAGAGGATAAAATGTGATTAATGTAGGAATTTTACTGTATGCCCTTAAGTATTTGAATATGAGTGTTTAATGAAGATTAATTTTTGAATTAAAATAAAAGATTATAATTGAAGTAAATAATTTGATTAAAATTTTTAGATTATAAAAAATGAACAAACTAACGATGAATAATAGACACCAAACTATATGAGTTCACTACCTCAGATAATAGTGTGAGTCTAGGACTGCTGCATGGAGAAAGGACCTCAGCACAACATGATAGTGTCTAGTACAGACAAGGTACAAAGGACATTGACATAGAAATAAAATAGCATAATGATGACCTATTAATAAAATAAAAAATAAAAAATAGAATAACGAGATGATAGAAATGAAAATCAAAAGGAATGGATAAGAGAGGACTTGATTCAATGGTTGATGACCTAGTGAATTTTTATGTAACTTTCATAGTTAATCTAACAAGTCCCACTTTGATGAGTTAAGTGTCAACATATCTTCTACCTATTCTTACACCCATAAAAAATAGGAAATTGTTGGATGGAGAGGGATTTACCTTGGCAAAACCCCTATTTAGGAATCACCCTTGAAAAAGAAATGAAAATGTTCTTGAAAGGAAATATTGTTGATATGAAATAAAAGATAGATCTGAATCATAAATTATCTTATAACTTGATGGTGAAATTCTTATTTTGATGTAATCACAAGTGTTAATGCACTAGCCTTTGATTCCATACAAAATACTCAAAGGAAACCATGAAAGATAATGTTTTTCACCATAAATGTTATATATTTCCACAATGCTTGATGAAGGAGAAGAATGATTCTTTTAAGGATTGACAATATGGATGCTTGAAGACCTTAAGAATTCTTGGATGTGAAATTATAAAAGATCTCTTGAAATCTTGAATATGGTTCTTACCAAAATGAGGATAGATAGGCCACTTATATACCTCTCACAACATTTCACGATTTGAAATTGATCCAAAGATGTTAAGGGGATCTAATTTCCCATCAAAACAATAACAATGCCCCAATTTAAATTTGGGCACAAATGTGAGGGTATAGAATTCCCAAGGCATTCTATACCTAGATATATAATGTCCAAGGTGTTCTATACCAAAGGAAATAGGCCCAAAAGTAAATGGGAAGTTGGAGAAGGTGCAAAGATGTTGGAATAAGAGGCATAAGTGGTTTTGAGGTTGTAAAGAGCTAAAAAGGTTCCAAATGGTAGCATATGGCCTATGTATGATAATAAATGATGGAATAGGAGAAATAAAAAAAGATCACACCTAGGAATAAAGTATCACATCATTATTTGATGAATTTGAAATAATACTGGATTTACAATATTAATTTAATTTTTTTAAATTAATAAAAGTCTAATATGTGCTAAGAGACTATAAAATCAATTGTGGGAACCCATACATGATAAAATGGAGCTAAACTGAGTATTTGATAATAGGTTCTTACTTTTTGAGATGGTACATTTAGCCTCCACTTTAGCAAGAGTATGATTCCACCTCATGCTCATGGTAAAATAGAGAGAGAGAGAGAGAGAGAGAGAGATCATGGAAAAACTATAAAGAGATAAGACATCACTCAATTTATGGACACATGCCCCTAAACCAAGGATGTTAACTTGTAAAACCATGTGCAAGGACACAAAAACAAAATCCTAAAGCTTACTAAGGTTTGAAGGGAAATAGTTTAAGAGACCTCGATAAACAAAATATCTCAACCGCTAGTATCATGCTCAAAAATCTATTGCAAAAGCATAGTGGTCACATAGAAAGAGAAAGAGCATACATCAAAGAAAAGAAAATAGTCCATGATCCAATTTACTAGTGAAGTGTTTTATGCTATGGAATCATGGAGGATAGAAAAAGAAAACAATAGATGACACAGGCTATCCATTTTTGTTGTGTTAGGTGATCCATGAGAGAGAGAGAAGAGAGAAGAGAGGTAAATAGTCTAGTAACTTGTGTTACGCTATCCTTCCCATTGAAGAGAATATAAATATGGAGTTGATGGTCTAGCACATACTATTAAACTCATAAAATTCTATGCAACTGATAGGTTGAATGGCCTAGAAAAAAATTTATGCTAGACAACAAATCCTAAAAATGTATAAAAAGGAGAGGTCAAATGGTCTAGCAAATTATTTTATGCTAGTCAACCAATTCTAAAAATATGTGTAAAGGAGAGTCATATAGCCATAGAATATCTTTTTTTTCTAGTTTACTCTACCTAAAATACTTGAAGTAATCAAAATATTTGTAATAAGGAGGCCATATAAACCCACCCCCCCCCCCCCCCCCTCTCAAGATGGAATCATAGGACTATCTTGAGATCTTAAGGAAAAGAGAACAAGGACAAAACATGTTTACACAAAGGAGGTATCCCTTAAGAAACACCCATTCCAAGACAAAGATGTAACACCTCCTATGAGGTCAAGCAAGGGAGGAATAAAAAGAGATCTCACACAACCAGTATAAATGTTGGAGATTTTCCAACAAGCCAATACTGACTGTATGTTTGTCATTGATGACAACATATGATAAGTAGCATGCATGGAAGACTTATACGGTAAGCTTTTAGTATATGTAGCATGGAAATGTTATCAGCATGATATTATGAATGTGAAGGTTAATATTGAGTACAGATAGTTATATAGAAGTTTGTGTTAGTAGTGTTCCTGATAGAGTTACAGACAGTGTTCTATGAGTGTTTGTCTATACAGTCCTCATGGAGCCTTGCACCTTTGGATATGTGATGGAGAAATGTTATTGATGTTACATTCATGGACATAGAATCTGATGATTAGTAGAAGTGAAGTTATGCAGTCACTATTCACCAGTTGTAGTTTCTTGTGTTTATTCAGAAGGGCCGATAGAGATGATATTGGTACAGGAGTTGTGCCTATAATTTTGGTATGCACCCTTGGATTAGTGATTGGAGAAGAGTTAAGAATGTTTGGTTAAGAGTGCATAATGTAATTTAGCTTGAGGATAAAGTATTAGTTAATTTGGTAGAGCTGACAGTGTGTAGCATGTGTCTACACTTATTGATTTAGACAGGTCCCAATTTATGATGCATGCTTAGTAGAGCCAACATAACTATTATTGGAGTGTGTTATGGTTTCTCTAATATTATTTCAAGGTGGTTCTAATAGGCCAACTTGATTACATCATTTGGAGGAAAGATATTTATAGGAATTCATTTTTTATTGCTAAGGCATGGTTCATAGTTGATTAAAAAGAGAAGATCTGAGAGTGTGAAGTGTTGAGCCATTAGTAGAAGGTCTATGTGACCAAGTAAAGAGTATATGATATTCATTGGAACTAATCCAGATAGCAGGTCAAAGTGCAGTTCACCAAGATCTAGATATAGTGTGTATCTATTATTTAGAAGGTTGTAGCCTTCACCCCTTTGAGCAGTGTGCTCTCAAATAGTGCATCCTCAC
Source organism: Chamaecyparis obtusa (assembly GCA_027943335.1). Taxonomy (NCBI): domain Eukaryota; kingdom Viridiplantae; phylum Streptophyta; class Pinopsida; order Cupressales; family Cupressaceae; genus Chamaecyparis; species Chamaecyparis obtusa. The sequence continues at coordinate 167,669 of BSBK01007577.1, read as the reverse complement.
CCCTAATAGGGTTAATTCTAAAATACTCCTAAGAGGGTCCAACCCTTGACCAGTTCACTGTACTTATTGCATTGTAAAGAACAACTCCTAACAGGGTTGTAAGGTCTCCTAACAGGGTCATAATACACTAGTTCAGATTATTAGTGGGTGTTAATTCCCACTAGGTTTTTTACCTATTTGGGTTTCCCTGTAACCAAAATATTGGTGTTGTGTTCAATTGTTATTCCATTGTGTTTATGCTTAATGCTTAAGTATACTTAATTGGATAAAGAATTGAAACTTGTAGATAACTGATTCACCCCCCTCCCCCCTCTTAGTTATCTCTTGGGACTATTCCTAACAATTGGTATTAGAGCCAAGTGCCTCAGAGAGAAATTTTAATAGCTTGAGGTTGATCAAATGGCATACTTCAGGAAAGAGAGTCCTAAGTTTGATGGAGAGAATTATCTTAATAGGAAGAACAAGATGGTGACACATTTACAATGCATTGCTTTTGAAGTTTTTGAAGTGGCTATCAAAGAAGTTAAGATCCCTTCTTTAGGAGATCTTGCAAAGGATGATGCTACTGCCAAGCATAAGGAATTATTCCATCAAAATGTAATATCCAAAGAAGCCCTTATCAGCGCCCTATCTGATAGTGAGTTTTCAAAGATAAAGAAATTAGACACAGCCTACAAGCTATACAAGCACCTAGAAGACATGTTTGAAGGAGATAAACAAGCAAAGAATGCATGTAGAAAAACATGGAAGAAAAGGTACAATGCATTAGAGATGCTACCTGAAGAATACATCAGAGCTTGCAACCAAAGGATTAATGAAGCAGTTGCAGGAATCAAGAACAATGGTGGAGAAATCTCGGAGGAAGACATTATGGATAAGTTGATGACTACCCTTACAACAAAGTATGAAAACAATATCAACATCCTTGATGAGACCATGTAGCTTACAAAAAATTTCAAGAGAGAAACCTTGATCAGCAAGATTTCAGCATTTGAGATTTCAAGAGTGAAGAATGAACCTAAAAGTGAGACAGCCTTCAAAGCATCAGTACATAGTAAGAAATTTGTAAACACTTCTGGTAATTTTGATGATGATGATGAAGAGAAAGCACTAGATGATTTTATTTCTATGATTTCTAAAAGAGAAAATAAAGGAAAAGGAAAATATGAAGGTCAATTTCCATTCAAATGATTTTCATGTAATAAGATTGGGCACTTTGCATCTAAGTTGTGTCCTACAAGAGTTAAGAAGTTCAAAAATAACTACAAACCTAAGTATACAAAAGACTATTACTATGCTGGATATGGAGTGTTAGATGATGATTCAGTTGAACATGAAATTGGATTCATTTCCATTATAGAGAAAATGAATGATGAGATGGATCATGAAGATGAGAAAAAGGAACAAAATCTAGCATTGATTTCACAAGCATACATAAGAATAGATTGGATCATAGATAGTGGTTTCTCACATCATATGATAGGTGATAAAGATAGATTTGTTCATCTAGACAAATACAATGGTGGCATGGTTAGATTTGGAGTTAACACTCCTAAACCTATCATTGGTAGAGGAGCTATCACATTGGATGGAAAGAACAACATTGATAATGTTCTCTATGTAGATGGTTTGAAGCATAACCTTCTTAGTGTTGGGAAGTTACTTGAAAAAGGCTATGAGTTGGAGTTCAAAGACAACAAGTGCATCATTAACAACAAGGATGGTGCTATGATTGCATCATGTTCAAAGACTAAAGGTAATGTTTTTCAACTTAATTCAATAGCAAGTTGCTTTGTTGCTAAAGTTGATGATAGTGTGCTATGGCATAAAAGACTATGTCACATCAATTTTGATAACATAGTAAAGATAATCAATGTGAAGGAAGTAAGAGATCTACCTAGCATAGAAAAACTAGTTGATACTATTTGCAGGGAATGTGTGATGGGAAAGCATGTGAGGAATTCATTCAGAAGCAAGCACAATTCAGTAGAGAACAAGTTGGATCTGATTCATATAAACCTATGTGGACCAACTCAAACATGATCATACTATGGTGAAAGATATTTCATTTTTTTTGTTGATGATTATACTAGAATGATGTGGGTTGCATTCTTGAAAAATAAGTCGGAAGCATTTGAGAAGATCAAAATATTCAAAGCTAAGGTTGAGAATGAATCTATACTAAAGATTAAATGTCTAAGATCGGATAGAGGAGGAGAATTCACCTCTGACATATTCTATGAGTACTATGAAGAACATGGCATAAAAAGATAGTTGAGTGCACCTAGAACCCCTCAGCAGAATGGGATTGCAGAGAGAAGGAATAGGATCATCCTTGATACAGTGTGCACCATCATGATTGAAGGAAAAGTTGCTCACACCTATTGAAGAGATGCAATCAATACAGCATTCTATACCATCAATAGAATACAATTGAGGCTTGGTGTGGACAAGACACCTTATGAGCTATGGTTTGGTAATGTTCCCATAGTGAAATACTTTAGAATCTTTGGAAGAAAGTGCTACATCAAGAGGGATGAAGCAATAGGCAAGTTTGATGCAAGAAGTGATGAAGGTATTTTCCTTGGTTACTCTACTAAAAGAAAAGCTTATAGATGTTTTAATTTGAGATTGAAGAAGATCATTGAAAGTGCTCATGTTAAGATTGATGAAAATTTTATGATTCAAGAAAGATATCATGATTATTCACCTATGATTGAAGAAGAACCTAGACCTTCCACTAGTGAGACAACTGTTGAAGAGATGTTTGACAGTATTGATGTATTATTCAATGACCTTGAAACAAGTGAAGAAGAAACTCAAAAGATAGATGAGATAGTATCACCTAAAGTTCCAAAGTTTACATCTAAATATCATTTGAAGGATGACATCATTGGAGATCAAAGCGGAAAATTCACAACAAGGTCAAAAGCAAAGAGTTCTGTAAGCAATGAGGTGGTATGTTTACTATCTCAGATTGAACCCTTAAGTGTTAAAGATGCATGAAATGATTTAAATTGGCATGATGCTATGAAAGAAGAACTAGATCAGATTATCAAGAATGATACTTGGGAACTGTTCCCAAGACCCAATGATAAGAATGTGATTGGAACAAAGTGGATATTCAGAAACAAGATGAATGAAGATGATAAAGTAGTAAGAAATAAAGCAAGGTTAGTATGTAAGGGATATGCGCAAAGAGAAGGTATTGATTATTCAGACACATTTGCACCAATGAGAAGATTAGAAGCCATTAAGATGTTTCTAGCTTATGCAACATTCAAAAACTTCAAAGTTTATTAGATGGATGTCAAGTCAATATTCTTGAATGGAGCACTAAAGGAAGAAGTATACATTAAGCAGCCAAAAGGATTTACCTTATCAAACAAACCTGATATGGTATGCAGATTGAAGAAAGCCCTTTATGGACTTAAGCAAGCCCCTAGAGCATGGTACGATAGACTTGATGGATATCTAACAAAGATTGGATTCAAGAAAGGAGTGGCAGATTATAATCTATTCATAAGAGAGACATCTGAAGGTTTACTACTTGTAGCTATATTTATTGATGACATTATCTTTGGAGGTAATGACAAACTTAGAGCATAATTTGCTAAGGAGATGCAAAGTGAGTTTGAGATGAGCATGATTGGACCTATCAAATACTTTTTGGGATTGAATGTGCAGCAAAAAGACAAAGGTATATTCATAAATCAGACTAAAGAGATCTTGAAGACATTCAAGATGGATGATTGCAAGCTAGTGGGTACACCTATGATAACAAGATGAAAGCTTACAAAAGAAGATGATTCTCCAATAGTAGATATAACATTGTACAAGTATATGATTGGTAAACTCATATATCTTACTCAAACTAGACCTAATATCTCTAATGCAGTTGGCATAGTTGGAAGATTTGCAGTAGAGCCTAAACAAAGTCACCTCATGGTAGTAAAAAGAATATTCAGATATCTGCAAGGCACTATAGATTATGGTCTATGGTATCCTAATTTAGAGAATGTTGAGCTTCATGTATATACAAGTGCAGATTGGGAAGGATACGTTGATGATAGAAAGAGTACATCAAGAGTAGTGTTTATTGGTGATAGACTTGTCACTTGGACAAGCAAGAAGAAGAATTGCATTTCTCAGTCAACAAAAGAAGAAGAGTATGTTGTAGCAGCCTTGAATTGGTCCAAAATTGTTTGGATCAAGAAAATGATAAAGGATTTTGGAATTCATATTGATTATCCTATTGCTATTCATTGTGATAACACTAGCACTATCAAAATGTCAAATAATCATGTGATGCATGCAAAGACAAAGCACATAGAGATTAAGTATCACTTCCTTAGAGAGAAAGTAGAAGAGAAAGAAGTCAAATTGGATTATGTAAGCACAAAATAACACTTAGTAGATATATTCACAAAGCCCTTACCAAAGGATACTTTTGAGTATCTTAGGGAGAAGCTGGGAGTAATTCCCTTCCCTGATCCTGCTTAGAAAAAGTGGAAAGAGCATCAATCCTCAGTGATTGATGAATGGTTGACTACTCTACTTCAGGAGTAGTACTTGAGCTTAAATGAGTTGGCACCCTTTCCCATTGATGTCAAAGGGGGAGTAGTGTAAATTCATGAAAAATAAGAAAAGAAACAAGAATAGAAAATAAGATATACAGTAAGGGGGAGCATATTCAGTAATGAATATGAAGAAAGGAGGAGTTGTAGCAGTTGATGGAGGATCCATCCTTGGGGGAGTTTTGATGAGGAAATGGAGAATGTTATAAAATAATTTCTCATTTGGATTGGTGGTGTTTTCCATCCCATACGTTGCCATCAATGCCAAAGGGGGAGATTGTTGGAGATTTGCCAGCAAGCCAGTACTGACTATATGTTTGTCATTGATGACAATATATGATAAGTAGCATGCATGGAAGACTTATGCAATAAGCTTTGAGTATATGTAGCATGGAAATTAATGATATCATGAGCACAGAGGTTAATATTGAGTACAGATAGTTATATAGCAGTTTGTGTCAGCAGTGTTCCTGACAGAGTTACAGGAAGTGTTTTGTGAGTGTTTGTTCGTACAGTCATCATGAATCCTTACACCTTTGGATATGTGATGGAGACATGTTATTGATGTTACATTCATGGACACAAAATTTGATGATTAGTAGAAGTCAATTTATGTAGTCGCTATTCACCAGTTGCAATTTCCTGTGTTTATTCAGAAGGGCCGACAAAGATGATATTGGTACAGGAGTTGTGCCTATCATTTCAGTATGTGCCCTTGGATTAGTGATTGGAGAAGATTTAAGAATGTTTGGTTAAGATTTCACAATGTAATTCAGCTTGAGGAGAAAGTATCAATTAATTTGGTAGAGCCGACAGTGTGTAGTGTGCATCTACACTTATTAATTTGAACAAGTCCCAATTTATGATGTGTGCTTAGTAGAGCTGACAAAACTATTATTGGAGTGTGTCATGGTTTCTCTAATATTATTTCAAGGTGGTTCTAACAGGCCAACTTGATTACATCATTTGGAGGAAAGATATTTATAGGCAGTCATTTGTGATTGCTAAGGCATGCTTCATAGTTTATTAAAAAGAGTAGAGCAGAGAGTGCGAAGTGTTGAGCCATCAGCAGAAGGTCTATGTGATCAAGTAAAGAGTATATTCTATTCGTTGGAATTGATCTAGATAGCAGGTTAAAGTGCAATCCACCAAGATCTAGATATAGTGTGTATCTATTATTGAGAAGGTTGTAGCCTTCACCCCTTTGAGCAGTGTGCTCTCGGATAGTGCATCCTCACCCCTAATAGGGTTAATTGTAAAAGACTCCTAATAGGGTTCAACCCTTGACTGGGTCATTGTACTTATTACATTGTAAAGATCAAATCCTAATAGGGTTGTAAGGTCTCCTAACAGGGTCATAATACACTAGTTCAGATTACTAGTGGGTGTCAATTCCCATTGAGGTTTTTACCTATTTGGGTTTCCCCGTAACCAAAATATTGGTGTTTTGTTCAAGTGTTCTTTCATTGTGTTTCACCCCCCCCTCTTAGTTATCTCTTGGGACTATTCCTAACAATAAAGAGATCCATTTGAAGGATGTTAAAAAGATGATGAAGACATACTAAACAAAAATAACATTGAATAAAAGAGGGGAAGAGAATAAGAATTCATACATTCCCCATTGCTAGGTAAAGATATTCTTGATGAAGGATGACACCCTTTTATCCCCCAAGTAAATAATTCTTTATTTAGAAATATAATTGCAAACAAGGAATTTTATTTTTTGGTCAAGGATACACACCACTTGCATAAGAGATAATCCCTTATCAAAACATACAATTCCACGTAAGAAAATACACCTCATGATAAAAAATTTACAACTAAATTGAGGAAAAATAGATCCTTAGAAAGGATGAGAGATTGAAATACTATTATTTCCCAATAAGTATAGAGATAAGAATAAGAATGGGGAGTACTATTATGTTTCTTGAAAAGTATGAATGAATGTAGAATTGTAGCACCATGAATTGTACAATGATCCCCCAAATGGAAAGGCTAACAATGTCACATAGTGTGGAGAAATATAATAGGAACTTAAATGTTATTCAAAGTAATCATGATTGAAAAAAAACTCAGGATGACATCTTATGTGAATGATTTCATAATCAATGAGTCTCTAAATTTTGTAACACAAAGCTTGACATTCATTAGTATAGTGGTCATGATATCGATGATATGTGCAAAAAGGAATATTCACAAGGTTTTGACTATGCCTTTCTTTTGTTTGGGTTGAGTTATCAACTTAGCAAGAAGAAGGTTATGCAAAATGTTTTATTGATTAAAATTAGGCCTAGAAGATTGTTAGATAATAAGGAAAGGGATACAGACAAAGGTTTTAGACCAAACCCTTCCATATCAAAGTGTGATATAGTTTATTATGAGTCTAAAATCTATGTTTATCACATCCTAAACAATGTTGAAGATTATTAGTTGAAATATTAGGAGAACCAAGTTGAACAAATGACACTCTAGGCCCTTTAAAGGGCCTTGTGTTATACTTTAGAATTTTGTATTCAGCCAAAAAAGATGGTGTAAATTATAGTGTCCCCCAATCATATTCTAAAAGGGAACTTTTAGGGGGAGGAGTATCTGTAGGAGGAGAATAAATGTTTTATTGAAATGGTCTAGAAATGGATGGAGAATCAGATTCAATTTGTAAGGTACTTTGTGATTTATCATCAATGATAAGGGTATAAAAGATATAGTTATAGATGAACTTCACTATAAAATCAAGTGTTGAAGGAACAGATTGCATGGCATGTAGACATGGTCATCTTAAGAGAAGATTTTAACCGAGATTATTTGGCATGACATAGTAGGTGTAGATAAATTATTAGGACCTACTTTAATAGGTAAAGCTATGATACCTATTTTTTAGCAACATTATCAAAGCCATAGATAGGAATAACTGATTCTCACTCTCTGAATTTATTCCCTCTTTGTGACTTAACATGTCATGTCACTCTGCTATTTCCCCCTTGTTTTTTTCACTTGAAGTCCTTGGGGTGTAGGAAACTTGAAATGTTTCTCCAGAAATGGTTTGTGAAGCTACATAACCATATGTAATGCACTATCCCAACCAGATGTTGCAAACTTCAAAACCTCAAATTTTACCTCTAGCACAATAGCTAGGTTAACTAGGCTATCGTTAGTTAAATGGTGGGGGATCTTTCTGAACTAATTCCTTTGCCAAAGGTAACTCTCTTTGTATGACCTCTAGCTAAGGTGTTAACATTGTTTGAATAGAGAGTAAGTGAGCCCTTATCTTACCATCATTAGCCATCAACTCAACTATTCTCCCTTGATTATGTAGAAGCCTTGTGTAATGTATAGAGCTATAACTTGCATCCAAATTCAATGAGAAAAAGTGATACTAAGAGGGGGGTGAATCAGATATCACTAATTTATCAATTTTAACATAAATGAAAACTTTCATAGCATTAACATAAAATTCAACAATGTAAAGGATCTAATAAGATAAACATCACCCATGAAAATACTCATAACACAGTAATTTTGGTTACCCATAAACCCTTGAAAGGTAAAAATGGGGTGGGGTTGACACCCACAAATCTTCACTATTGCAGTATAAAGTTTGCTTGTTAGGGTTACAAATTTGATTACAAAATATGATCTACCCTGTGAGGGGTCTACCCTGTTAAGAGCTTTAAGACTTATATAATCTACCTTGCAAAAGGATTTAAGACTTACAACTAAGTAAGCACTCAGTTAAGAGATTTACTAAGATCTATCAAAACCACTATCTTAAGAGATTTAACCTGATACACTTGTTAAAATATCTTAATACCTAATCATTTGGTCTACACTATGATACTGATTATAGATCTTCTCCTACAAATGGGTTTAATCAAGGAAGTATTCACCTTAATCTTATGCAAAAAATCAATGCTACACACATTAAGACTACATCCATTATCATTTAAAGTTCTTTGAATAATATTACCATTGATAAGGATAGAAACCATAAACAAATTGTGTTGATCTTGAATTTATTTAGAAGGTAACTCATCTTGAGAAAACACAATTTAAGATTTATTATAGGTTGCATGCATGCATTGTAATATATAAGTTGTGTAAGTTTGTATAAGAGGTGGAAAAATGATGCAGGGGCATTCTAGGGTACTTGGTGAATCTGCATGGAGGTGTGTTATTTTGGTTTTGTGGAGCTCGGTTGCAGCTTTAACTGATGGTCTTGGTTATTGAAGGAAGCTCGGTCATTGAAGGAACTCGATGAAGCTTATGGTGCTCAGTGGAACTGGCTCTCGGTAATGCCTATGTTGCTTGATGTTGCTTGACATGGTGCTTAGTTGTTTCACTAGTGCTCGGTAGTTCTGGTTTATTGACTAGAGTTCTTGGAGATTTGGTTGGCTGGCCTGGTACATTTAATGTTGGTATCTTTTTTTGTATTCTCCTAGGTAAATATAGAGGCCAACATGGAGAATTAAATAATTTTAAAGCTATTTGAGAGTTGACTGTTGTTGCATTTAATATTTGTTTGTAGGAGTTAATTGTTTCTTCTAGCTGACTTGTGGCTGAAGATTAGTATTTAAGGAGTGTTTGGGGTAGTTGTTTAGGGCATGATCAGATTGGGAGAGAAAATTTTATATCTAGATCCTATGAGATATTGAAGATGATATTGATATCTGATAGTTTGTAATAGTAGAGCTAGTGGTTTGCATGCTTGGAGACAAGGATATTTCTTGGAGGCTTGCGAGTTTGAGTTCAGATCTACCTTAGGATTTCCATCAGTTTCTGATTATTTCAGAGCTAGACTAGCTGGATTTGGACTTGGATCTTTTTTGATCTTGCAGAATTGTTTCTGATTGTAATTGGCCCTAACCCAGAAGGCCTTACAGCCATGCATGTTAATGAAAAACCAATTGAAACAATTGTTGTGTTGTGTAATTCTGTTGTGTTGTTAATTGTCTACAAGGTTGGACTATCCTTCATTGGATCCACCATCCTTGAACTATGTTAGGTGGTATCAAAGTGAAGGTTTTTCTTGAGTGAAGTTTGACCTTGCAAAATTGACCTTGTTGGCAAAGAGATCGTATGATCTAAGTTGCGGATCCGTGGCACTGAACTTGTGGAATCTTGACCTGGTTATTCATGCAAGGTGGCAGGCTGATCTGACTTGCACACAACTTGGAGATTGTCACAAGGTGGTTAGTTTAGGGTTTTGTTGCTTTGGATTTTTCTTATCTTTGATGATGCCTCCAAGAAGATTGGGCCCTAGAGCGATTGCAGATCTTTCTGATGTTGTGGAATCAAACATTATAGAGAAAGTGAAATCTGATTTTGGATTTGAAATGGAGTTGATGAAGAATGACATGATCACTGAGATCACAAGAGTTGTTACTAGTGTACCTTGGAATTTTGGTACTCAAGATGGTTATGACAAAGTTGTTGAAGACTTTGAAGCTACTAGATCTAGTGGTGATGATCGGAGAGATAGATTTGGAAAAGACAGAACTGGTCAATTGCATAGATCTGGAGCTTGATTAAGTGTTGGTTACCACATGGAAGTTTCTACTTTCTTTGGTACTTTGAGACCCAAGGATTTGATTGATTGGATTGGTGAACTTGAAGATTTCTTTGAGCTTGAAGAAATTGAAGATCCTCTTCGAGTAATTTTGGCACAAACTAAGTTGAAAAGGAGACAATAGTAATCCCTGAGGAAAGGAAAAGATTGATCACTTGGTGAAGGATAAACTGACTGTAGAAGATGAACAGAAACCTATAGAACTGAAGAAGAAGATAGGTAGAGTTATCTTTAAGGGTACTTGTTATAATTGTGGTGAAGGACACCATTCTTTTGAGTATACACAAAAGAAGTGTGGTGAATGATAGACTTTTGTGGTAAATGAAAATATTTAGAATGAACCTAAATCTAAGAAATTGTTGGTTCGGAGAACATTGCTCGGTACAAAGGAGGAACCTTGTTAGAGGAGTAACTTGTTCAGGACTTGGTGCAAGTCTGGAGGTAAAATTTATGATGTAATTATTGACAGTGGTAGTATTGATAACCTTGTTGCTGAGGACATGGTTTTGAAACTTGGTTTGAAGAGAATGAAACATCCTTATCCTTATAGGATTGGATGGCTAGAAGATGATAATGCTCTAGAAGTAAGAGAAAAATGCTTTGTTGATGTTCAAATTGGCCAGTATAAGGATCTTGTGTTATTTGATATTGTGGAGATGGATAGTTGTGATGTATTGCTTGGTAGACCTTGGCAATATGATTGTAGAGCTATGTATGATTGTGTACTATTGAAAATAATGACATGAAGTTTTCCCTAATGCCTTTGCTAGATACAACACTCAGTAGGAGGAACCTAAGTATTGGTAGCTGAGTTGAGTTGGTGGATCATGAAGGTATGGATGATCAATGTGGAAAACAAGCCTATGTGTTATCAATGAAAGACTTGAAAAGACAGAGGAAACTGAAGTGGAAGAGTATGCAAGCTAAAAATTTGGAGGACTTGTATGTGAAGAACTAGTTCATGGTTCATGTGTTGAATCCTGGAAGATGTTCCTCCAATATATGAGAACATATTTTCAAACCTGGGGTGTCTGATGTAGGGGCATTCTAGGGTACTCAGTGAATCTGCATGGAGGTGTGTTATTTTGGTTTTGTGGAACTTGATTGTAGCTTTAACTAATGGTCTCAGTTATTGAAGGAAGCTCAATTTCTGAAGGAACTTGGTGAAGCTTCTGGTGCTCAGTGGAACTAGTGCTCGGTAATGCCTATGTTGCTCGGTGTTTCTTGACTTGGTGCTCGATTGTTTCACTGGTGATTGATAGTTTTGGTTTACTGACTGGAGTTCTTGGAGATTTGGTTGGCCAACTTGGTGCATTTAATGTTTGTATCTTTTGTTGTATTCTCCTAGGTAGATCTAGAGGCCGACATGGAGAATTAAATAATTGTAAGGCTATTTGAGAGCTGACTATTGTTGCATTTAATATTTTTTTTTAGGAGTTAATTATTTCTTCTAGCTGACTTGTGGCTGACGATTAGTATTTAAGGAGTGTTTGGGGTAGTTGTTTAGGACATGATCAGATTGGGAGAGAAAAGTTTAGATCTGGATCCTGTAAGATCTTGAAGATCGGATTGATATATGATAGTTTTTAATAGTAGAGCTAGTGGTTTTCATGCTTGGAGACAAGGAGATTTCTTGGAGGCTTGTGAGCTCAATTTCAAATCTGCCTTAGGGTTTCCATCAGTTGCTAATTGTTTCAAAGCTGGACTAGCTGGAGTTGGACTTGGATCTTTGTTGATCTTGCAGAATTGTTTCTAATTGTAATTGGCCCTAGCCTGAAAGGCCTTACAGTCGGGCATGTTGATGAAAATCTTGTTGAAACAATTATTGTGTTGTGTAATTCCATTGTGTTGTTAATTGGCTACAAGGTTGGACTGTCCTTCATTGGATCCATTGTCCTTGAGCTGCATCAAAAAAACATGTTTCTAAATTCTTTTTGTAATGCTTTGTGATAAGTGAATGAAGTTTGAAGAGGCTCCCAAATAGATATCTTGGCAAGAGTAGCACACAATTGTTATACTAAATAATATCCCTTTCCAATATTTTAAGGGAGACATGGTGCATGAGGAATTACTAGTTGAGAAGAGAGAAGAGCAGGAATAACTAAATTTGTAAGTTGTCTATTATTTCTTATGTTATACATGTGAGGAAAAAGATGATAATCAAATTATTGAGCACCATTAAAAATAATGAATAGTTTATTTTGAGGTAGAGGGATATCTTAATGAAGATGGACAACAACCTTGGGATTACCCATAACTTGAATAGCATTTATGTGACTAGGTTTCTCAATTGCATGAGGGAGAACATCAAGGATGATATCCTCTTTCTCCAAATTATATTTATGGTAAAGACAAAATTTGGGAAAGGAAAAACACAACTTATTAATGCTTCATATGTAGAGGGAAAATTATGTAAATGAAAAGAAGAAATTTCAATTATACTAGTCTCATATACCACAATATCATCTTCTTTTATGGGGGAGAGAGTAATCAACATTTTTGTCCAATGGTTCATACCAAATAGGAGAATCATCAAGAGTAGGAACATTTCTATGAAGAAAGAAAAGTTTAGGAGGATAATTATAACTCGCTAAAGCTTTATCCCTAAAGGATGATTCATTGAAACCAATAAAAGGTGATGTATCATGAGGGTAATAATCATCTTTGAATAGATTATTCTCGTAAGGGAGGAAAAAATTAGGAAAAGAGTTAAAATTAATCCTCAATGCTTCTTCCAAGGAGAGAGATCATTGAGAGAAAAGATAAAAACATCCTCTTGAACTAATATTCTCTTATAAGGAAGAATAGTTGGGAGAAGGGTATGATGATATAAGAGAAGCCAAAGAAACATCACATGAAGTAATTTGATTCTTTTTAGTGATAACATAATGTAAAGGAAAGTTGATGGAAGGATGCCATTTTATCTCAAAATGGACAAAATGGTATTGGGACCATGCCCTCGATATTTTTTTCAACATGAAAATAAAGAAAGAAATTCATACAAATCAGATTACAATACATGAAAGGCAACAATAGTGCATGGAATGAAAGAATTTTTTTGTACTTTTTAATGAAAATGCAAGAATGAAGGAGATAAAAATATAAATTTTTTATGTCTTTTTTAAGAAATGAATTATTATAATGGCATGCAAAACTCATATCTAAGACTACAAAATTAGAAGTGGTACTATTATTATTCATGTTCAAAAAAATGTACAACAAGAAATTTTGATGAAGGGACATTGATCCTATCTCCTATTCTACATTAGGACAAATGATGACTTAATAGGCTTGACTAAGACTTAGTCAATAAATGAGTCAATGATACTTAACTGATAATCTGATAAGATGGATCTGAGGGGAAAATATAGGATAATGAAAAATAAACAGCCAAATAGGAAAATATGACAAGTTAAAAAAATATAGACTAACAAAAATAGACAAGTCACACCTATAATGAATTCGAATGAAAACAAGAAAAGTGTACTAACCAACAGTCTACATTTGGATTTTGGTCAGTATAGAATGTTTGGGGTGTTCTGGTCCCAGGTATAGATAACCTAGGGCACTACATACCCAAGGAATTTGTGTGAAACTCTCACAGATGATCTAATAGGTCTCATACTTTTTTAACTAGGTTTTGATAGATCCACTACATGTTCCTCCAAATTGAAAAATGGGAAATTTTTAGGTTGAGATGGTTTTTCCTTGGTCAAACCCCTATTTCAAAAATAACATTGAAATAGAAATGAAATATTCTTAAAAGGAGATATTTCTTATAAGAAATAGAAGCTAGATCTAAATCATAAATTACCTTATACCTTGATGGCGTAATTCTTATTTTGATGTAATCACAAGTGTTAATGCAATAGCCTTTGAATCCACACAAAATCCTAAAAGGAAACCATGAAAGACAACATTTTTCACCATAAATGTTATAGTTTGAAACAATTCTTGATGAAGGAGAAGAATGATGCTTTTAAGGCTTGAAGACTTGGAAGCATGAAGACCTTCAGAATTTTTGCATGCAAAATTTTAGAAGATCTCTTGAAATCTTGATCATAGTTTTTACCAAAATGAGGAGAGATAGGCCACTTGTATACCTCTCACAATATTATGGGATTCAAAATTGATCCATGCCAATCATGAGATCTAATTTCCCACCAAAACACTTCAACGAGGCCCCAATTAAAATTTTGAAATAAATGTTGGGGTATAAAATGCCCATGGAATTCTATACCTTAGTATACAATGTCCAAGGAACTCTATACCCAAGTAAATAGGTCCAAAATTAAAAGGGAAGCAAGGGAAGGTGAAAAGATGTTGAAATAAGAGGCACAATAAATGTTAACATTGAGAAGAAGTATAAATGTCATAAATGGTAGTATTTGGCATATGTAGGCTAATAAATGATAGAATAGGATAAATAAAAAGGGAGCACACCTATGAATAAGGGCTCACATAAATATTTGGTTAATTTGAGTTACCATGATAGGTATAATAGTAATTTAGATATTAATTTAATTTTATAAAGGTCCAATAAGTTCTACGAGAGCGTGAAATTAGTGTGGGAACTCATACTTGCTAAAATGGGGCTAAATTGAGCATCTAATATATGTGCTTACATTTTAGGATGGTATAGGAAGAAAATATGTGAAGAAAATTCTTCACTTCTATTGCACATGATGAACATAGAGGGGGCCTAAAACTCTCTTTTTCTCAAATCATCCAAGTAAGGCATCTATTTTGAGAAATCAACCATAAAAATAAGTTGCACTTAGGCTAGGAAAACTTATTCTAGACTTATTTTAACTACAAAAAACCTAATTCTCCATGAATTTTCCTATCCAACAATTGATGACCTAAAAAACTAAGAATTTACCTTTTTTTTCAAGGCCCCAAATGAGCATATATTTCTCCTCTAAGGAAATACAAAATATACCTACCAAAATCTTATTCATCTCCTAGTGGTGTTCATAAAATCCTCCAAGAGAACTCATGATGACTTTAATTTTAACCTACCCCAAAATAATAAAGGAATTGTAGTCTTCCACCCTATTACACCCTACCTCAAGAATATTTTTACTAAAAGTGAATAGATGTGGATAGAAAGATAAGAGTAAAGGGATCTCATCTAAGGAATCAAGTCAAAATAAATCATCTAAAAACACATTTGAAAATCCAAAAAAGACCTTAATTAATTTAGCACCTTTTTTTAGAGTGCTCCAAATTATATATCTTTTACCCTTGAGTACATGGTGAGGAACATTCTTATTCTCCACCACCATTAGATGCCTCGTCATGAGGATCCTATCCCAATCCTAGTCCTGGTGGAAACTATATCTTTAGTATAGTTCAATTGTCAAAGATTGGTCATTGAAATTAGTATGTTGAAGACCCAAAACCCCATCTTGCTTTGGTTTACATACTTAATCCCACTTAACCATACTCTAATTTTTCAATAAAATATTTGCAACCCATAAAAAATTTCAAGAGAGGACATTGAACTCATGAATGAAATAAGGAAATACTATCCTAAAATATTTATATAGAGGAAGACCTTGAATCACTAACTTCAATAGAGTCACTTTCTAGCTAAAGAAAGCCACTTTTAGGTCTAATGGGATAGTTTTATTTAAAACTTATCTATAATTTCCTAGAAAAACCTCGTAGGCACTAATCCTATGAAAATGAGAATAAAAAGATACACGGGAGGAAGAGCCCCAATATAGAATCTAAGAATCCTAGTGATCGTATCCTGAATAGGCATAGGCATGTATTAAAGAAAAACATGGAGGAATTGTGTTCATTAATCATTTTCCCATTGAATTCCAAATAAATATCCAAATTCCTTCTTAATTTTGAACATTCGTTCACTTTTTCAAGACACATCAAAGCAATATCAACCACAACATTTATGTGTGAGAGAAGAAGCAATTTATCTCCCCAAATATATCCTTGAATCATATGTTGCCTCACATGATCATTTAAGAGCCTCCTCAAACCTTCAACCATCAAGATCAATAGATAATGTAAGAATTAATATCCTTTTCTAAGACCCCTAGTAGCATCAAAGAGCTCATAGGGTAAACTATTTATGAGAATAGAAAAAGAGGAGGTTTTTATAAATCTCTTGACCCACTCAATACATTTTTTATTGAATCCAAAGTGTTTCAAAAATTTAAATAAAAAGGACAAATTGATATGGTCATAGGATTTTTCCATATCAAACTTGATAAAGATACCTTTCTCTTTAGATGTTTCACTAGAGTGAATAGCCTTTTTATCATTTGCAACACCATCCAATATTTTTCTATCAACCATAAAACCCCCTTCCTCCTCTAGAATTAGATAGCTAAACCATGGCTCAAATATTTCAACAATCAAATTATTAATGTTCTTCAAAGAAATATTGCATAGGGAAACATGCCTAAAAAGATTTAAAGATTCAGATTCCTCTATTTTAGTTATAAGAGAAATGAAAGTAACATTCATGGATTTTAGCATTTTTTTATTCAATTGAGACTCTAAGACCACTTCTAGAAGAGATAGAGCTTCACAATATCTCAAAACCCTTGATAAAATTCTATTGGAAAACCATCAAGTCCAAGTTCCATTCCTTTCTTCGTCTAGAAAATAATCCTCTCTAGTTCATCATAAGTTATGGGCTTTATTAACACATAATTAATCTTATTAGAAATCAATGAATGGATAAACTCAAAAATGAGGTGTTTTTCCTCTCTAGAAATAAGATAATCCTTAGAAAATAAAGTAGAATAAAAATGAGTAAATTCTTGAGAGATCATCCCAAAAAAGGAGATTTGATGTGCTTTAGAAGACCGTAGATAAGTAATGAGATTCCCTTCCCTCCTATTCTTAAAAAAGTTACAAAAAAAGTAGTATTTGTGCCTCCTTGTTACAAAAACTTTTTCTTCCGAAATATCTTTTCACACAACTTCCATTCTCTAGATCTTTGATATCTTACACTTCTAATCAAAATGATTCCTTAGTTATACCATAATCTCAAATATGGTGGGTGATATCATCCAGGTGACTTTGGGAAACCTTCTTAGCTATAACAACATTACCAAGACATTTTCTATTCCATCTTCAAAATATAATTAGCATATTGAAGTCTCTTGGTAAAAGAGAATGTAGAAATTCCAAATGGTGGTTTCCATCTACTCCACTAATGTAAAATAAGTCACTATAGGTAAGAGTCTTGAAGCCACAAAATTTGGAATTTGAAGAAAGGGTTTTTAGAAATTCTAAAGGAGGTTGCACAAATTTTGATCAGCCAATGATCAGAACCTTTCCAATCAAGGATCTTTGATCTTGTATTCCAATAATCTCCAACCCAATAATTAGCCACTAGGAATCTTTAAAACCTCTAATAGATAGCATCAAATCCCCAACTCCTATTATTCTAAGTTATCTTACCATGAGAAGGATTAACATGAACCAAATTTAGAAGCATTAGGGTGATCCCACAATAGCGGGTTACAATTTTTCCCATGACAAAAAAGAAAGTGGATGAAATCATCACTTACTAGGACTCTTTAACTTAAGTACACCTTTTGATAAAAGTATCGTAACTACTTTGATCAAATTCTATGATGTTGGGATTTCAATCAAAGGGGTTCTTCAATTGAAAGTATTTTCCACCACCAATTTTTGAAAATAGTTTATAAGCCCAATGTGATATTTATTTTGTCACATTCATTAATATAACCTATATATAAGTTCAATTAATCAATAAATAACCTAGTATTTAATACATAAGTTTAAGAAAAAATATTATTAAATGTTAATTAAATACATCCTCTTAATACATACATAAATAGACATATTTTTTTGTCAGGAAACCAACACATCCATATAACATATCATCAACAAAGAAACACATCAATAGTATATCTAACTGGATCTAGATACATCAATGGGATACATCATATCAATCATAGTTGAACAAAGATATCATCAATAATGATACTGACAATCATCCAAATAATCACCATAAGTATAATTATCATATTTCATCATAATCAAGTCCTAATACATCACAACAATTGATGTCCTAAGATTTCCAAACCATGGAGATAAAAAAGGAAACCCTAAACCCTAAATTTTATCTTTTTAATGATGTTTTTATACCCAACAATTTTAATGGCTCTTGCAACTTATTTAGCAAAATTATAATTGAAAGTGATTGGGATTATTCAATTTGTTCAAGATTATCAAATTTAGCCATTATTTCCTTTAAAATACTATTGATTGAACTCCTCTTAGTGTGTGAAGGTTTTTCATCATAAAATTCTCAATTTATCCACATCCATTTCAAGTAAATGATATAAATTTCTATAATTAATTTTTCTCTTTATAGTTTGAGCTAGATTTATATGCTCATCCATACTAGTAGGAGGAAGTTATATTGACTCTTCTCCAACATCTATTGCTTGAACTTCGGTTGAGCCTTCTCCAACATCCATTTCTTGAACTTGGGTTGAGCCTCTTTCTTGAGCTTCTCCTTCAGCTTGTACTTATTGATCATGAGAAAAAATTATAAGAAAAATCTAGAGAATAAAGAGACCTAAAGACACTAAAAATACCTAAAAGAGATTAAAATAATAAAAATAATGTGTGTGTGTGTGTGTGTGTGTGTGTGAGAGAGAGAGAGAGAAGAGTGTACTTAGTTAGAGAGAGTAAAAAGAGATTAAAGTCTACCTAAAGAGACTATAGGAATAAAAATACCTAGAGAGAGAGAGAGTAAAGAGACCTAAAAAAGACTAAAAAGGAGAGAAGAGCATACTTAAATTTAGATAAAAAAAGTTTGAATAAAGTTTAACTAAAACAAATAGAGGAATAAAAATACCTAGAGAGAGAGAGAGAGGAATATTTGTGCTTGAAGGGTTTTCATTCCTTTATGAGAAGGAGAGGAATGATATTGATATACAAGAGACTAAATAAGAATAGATTTGATCTAATCCAGCTAAGAAAATTGATGTAAAAGTGAGTGGAAAATAATTTGAATGCACTTGGAAATAAAATAGGAGAAGTGAGTTTTTAGATCTAAATTCCCGACTATCAAAATCCCAGAATGACCTATTCTTACAGATCTAAATCTTGGAGGCTATAACCTAGATTTCTACAAAATCTAGGATCAAAATGTAGGGGACATTATGGAAATGGAACACATGTACCTGGAATATGATAGAAATGGTGGCTTGTCCCTGGTGTTTTCGTCTAAATTTTATATGGATCGTCTAGAAGATCCCAATCTACCCAAATAATTTCTAGTAGCTTTGTAAACTATTCCTACACACAAAAAAATAGGGAAAAGGGTGGCTAAAGGGATTTTCCTTAGTCAAACCCCTGTTTACAAATCAACCTTGAAAATGAAAAGAAATATAATAAGGAAAGATGAAATATAAACTAGATCTAAATTGTAAATCACCTTATACCTTGATGATGAAATGCTTCTTTGGATGTTATCACAAGTGTTCATGAAATAGCTTGATCTCCACAAAACTCAAAAGTAAATCCTGGATGTTGTAGTTAACCATAATTATTAATGAAGAAAAAGAAGAATTATTTGAAGAATTGAAGACTTGGATGCTCAATTGTAGAAGAGATATTGAATTTTGATTACTTTCTTGATCAAAATATCCTAGTGAATTCTTACACTTGATAATGAATATCCTATTTATTAAAATGAGGAGAGATAGGGTGTTTATATACTTAATTTATCATTTTGGAGGTTAAAAATTAAGCACGCCAACCATGAGAACTATTTTCCCACCAAAACTGGCATGGACCTCTAGGCCAAATTTGGGCCCCATTTCTTTGGGACATGTCACTAATGGAGACAAGTACCTTGGAGAATAAGCCGAGATTTGATTTGGGTACCAATAATATAGGGTAGATGAGGGAAAAGAGGAATCGGCTCATTCTAATTTTGAGACAAGTCACAAAGGCTAAAAATAAGGATAAAGGGCCTAGGTGATTAAATGTGTTATTTTATTAGAGGAAAAATAGAGGAGCACACTTAGAAATAAGGACTGGCCTTGATTTTTTAAGGAAATTGAGTCAATACAAGACTTATAATGTTAATTTTAAGGTATAGTAAGTGTTAGGAGAGTGCGAAATCAATTTGGGAACCCATACATACTAAAATAGGGCTGAAATGAGAACCTAATCAAGGGTGCTTACTTTTTATGAGGGTACACTACCTAAAAATACTAGAGGAATAAAAAGACTTGGAGATAGAGATATAGAGAGAAACCAAAAAAGGATAGAGAGAGAGAGAGAGAGTAAAGTCTACCAAAAAATACTAGAGGAATAAAAATACCTAGAGAGAGAGAGAGCTAAAAAGACTTAAAAATGTATAAGAGTGTACTTAATTAGAGTAATAAGAAACTTAGAGAGAGAGAGAGAGGAGTGTACTTAATTAGAGTAAAAAGAGACTTAATCAAAGAGAGAGAGAGAGAGAGAGAGGAGTGTACTTAATTAGAGTAAAAAGAGACTTAATCAAAGAGAGAGAGAGAGAGAGAGAGAGAGAGAGAGAGAGAGAGAGAGAGCTAAAAAGAGACAAGAGTGTGCTTAATTACAATAAAAAGAGACTAAAGTATACCTAAAAAGACTAGAGGAATAAAAAGACCTAGAGAGAGAGAGAGAGATCTAAAAAGAATAAAAAAGAGATAAGAGTGTACTTAACTAGAGTAAAAAGAGACTTAAGAGAAGAGAAAGGGAGGGAGGGAGGGAGGGAGGGAGGTAGTGATCCTAAACACACTCATGGGAGGGAGGGGGAGAGAGGTCCTAAAGAAGGATAGAGAGACAAAGACAAACAGAGAGATCAACAAGAATAAAGAACTTGATAGTGAGAGATAAACAAGCATAAACTAGAGAGAGGGAGAATCTAGAGTGATAAAATTAAAGACACGTACATGATTTAGTTATATAATAGTGTTTCAATGATTTCTCATATTTTTTTGTTCCTTTTCAATTGACCAATTTCAGTCAATACAAAAGCTGAACTATTTGTTGGTTGGACAGTGTCCCATAAATCTCTTAATAGAAGGCTTACTTAGTTGTAAGTTTTAAATCCATTAATCAAGATAGATTGTATAAGTCTATAAGCTCTTAATAGGGAATACACCTCATAGGGTAGATCACCAGAAGTGATCAAAACTTTGTAGCCTTAATAGGAACACTTTATTGCTGTAGTAGTGAAGATTTATGGGTGTCATCCCCACCCCGTTTTTACCTTTTACGAGTTTTGGGGTTACCAAATATTTATGTTATGTCTTTCATTTGATGGATGTCATTAGAATATTAAATTATTTTTTGCATTGAAGTTTATATTTATCGTATATGTGTGGAATTTATTTTAAAGTGTATAAGTTTCAAGATTCTGATTCACCCCCCTCTCAGTATCTCAATTTCCCAAATACAATTTCCAAAAAAAATACCATTACTAGAATAAGATTTTCTTAGAAAACTTGACCTGGTCATCTTACTAACGTGACATTTTTTACACAGTTTTATCTGGCTTTCTTAATCTTGGTAGACCTCTTACTCTATTCTTCTTACTCACTTTAATCATGTTGTCAAAATTTACATGAAACAATCACTTATTTCATAACCACTGAACAAACTCATAATAGGTAATAATAACTATGTCAAAGCCTTCCCTAGGAATAGTATATTCAAACTAGGTATTATTTTCCTATCAAAAATAGCATTTAGAATGTCAACCCAAGGATGTATACTTGAAATGGGACAACATAGTTTGTGCACTAAGCTTCACATAGAACCATCTTACTTAAGTTGTTGCAGGAGATGAAAATGCATTTAAATAATTAACCTATTAATACATGAAGGTAAAACACATAGTTGAACAAGTAAACTAATGTAATCAACCATAAATCTAACTCTAGCTCATTCTGCCATTGTAATGTATGAACTATGACTAACTCCACATATGTTGGAGGAACTAACACAGATATGATGCTACAAGAATGAACAATGAAGACTAATTTTAATTTTGAAAGTAATTAAACTACTCCTTTCTACTCTAATCTACTCCACCTTCCAAGTGGGCCCCCCTTGGTTGGTTTTGTCTAACTATAAACACAAAAGATAACTCAAATCATTCCTTCATTTCATATATTTAGAAACATGGATTACAATCAAAACATAAACTTTAAGAATGACTTGCTTCAATATAACAGTAACATCATTATTTTGTCTAACTAGATTTCCATCAATCATCTCCATATATATAGAGAATTATATTCAAAACATTCAGATATACTTTGACTGATTCATCCATGAAAGAAGGAGAACACATCAAATAATAACAAAAGATCATAAAGATCAACAACCATCTTAATAGAGCATTAATAGTGGAGGAGATCTAGGATCATCATGCTCCCCTATATTCCTTGAAGTATATATTCATTCCTTTAATTTTGCAAGTTATCCCATGGCTATCTTGATGGATTTTCTAATCATGACTGAGACATCTCCGCTCCTTCATCGATGTAACTGATTCATTCTCCAACTACTCCTTCATTCCTGGCAGGTTAGTAGCATAGGCATGCATATTCATATATTCAACTTAATCAATTTCATCTAGATGTTAAAACATGCATTAAAACAACCATATGAAATATTGCATTATGTATATATATAATATTGGCAAAGTGTGTAGACTATTTCCTACCCAAATGTTTTAAGGATATAACTATACTTATGGAGTATATGAAAACTTAAGAACTTAAAAAGTCACACAATTATCTTGGGAATGTTTTAGGAACAAAACATAAAATATCATAAAACATAGACCAACTTTGGTCTCATCATTTTTCCCCCCAACAACTATAATCCTTGTCCTCAAGCATTACACTTCTTGGCCACTATTCTGAATTCACCAACTTCTATCTTGCCTCTTCTCTTACTCTTGAAGGAGTAATAAAATCCCCTAGTCCACTCCCAGTAGTTCATTCTATAATCTTCTTGTTGTTGGTCTAATTGGGTAGTATTAATATCATATAGTGGCCACAGGAACATAGGTGGCTAGAAAGTTAGAGGAAACCAAAGCTCCCTTCTAATCTGCCTTCCTAGTTGCATGTACCTTGTTTCCCTATTCACAACTACTTCAAAATTAATTGGACTATAAGGCTCAGATTTCCTAAAAATTTCAGGTAGTTTATTCCACCTACTTCTTACTCCAACCATGCCCCTTTGAAATGAAAAATAAGGCAACCCCTGATATTCCCTATATACTCTGTCTTTGAGAGAAAAGATTTTATCCTTGATTTTAGACCTCTTATTTCCATAGGTGAGTGCTAACCAATCTCTTAGAAGGACATCTGGATTACTAGATTCAACTCTAAGAGGTAAAGGTTTAGATTTTTCCTGATCATTGTAATTATTCAATTGTATATCATAATTGGCTTCATTCAGCATCCATGACATCAATGCCTTTAAATGCACATATTCTATATATAGTAGAGGGTTCCAATCAATTGCATTAGGAATAATAAAATTATGAATGTATAATTCATAGAGTAAATTTTGTTGCCAAGTTGGAAGTGTTTGATAAAGACTATAAAAGTCTTCAGGTGTCTTGAATTCAAAATTCTTATTCTGAATGGTCATCATAAGTTGAAACATTAGGAACTATTCTTTTAAACAAATAGCATATACTCTTGGAGGTGGCCTATAGGCTATAATTTGATCAGCCAGCTTAAGGGCATGATCCATTTTCTTTTTTTCCCTTTCCATTTGTTCTTTCATATGTTCAATCTCTTCCTTTTGCTCATCAATTTCTTTCTTCATCCTTTTCTTCTCTTCTCCCCACATGATGCCCTTTAAAACAAACTAGGCATATAGATCAAACAAAATTGATTGTAGAGTAGGTCGGCCAGGTTCCTCAGATTGAGTTCTCTACTTCCTCTCTTTAATACAAGCATGTTCTACATAGTCTGTATACCAAGTTATTCTATAAGGCACTATGGAATTTTGGTTATAGGAGTGGATAGGTGATCTAGGTAGTTGTTGGTCCTCTTGCATTGTTTATGTGTTCTCCTTAGACTCACCAGCTGTTTGCTATGAGGGAGGCTCATCAAGAGACAAATTATCCACATTCTGTGGAGGATCTTGGTAGGCTAGGTGAACTAGAGACTCAATTATTATAAAATCAATATGAGAATCAGGAACAGGTGTATTTGATAGAACTTCTTGATTTACTAGGGTCACTTGAGGGATTTTCCTATGCATCATGGTACTTCTTCTCAAAGGGGTTTCTTCCACCATTTTCTTTTACCAGCTTTCTTTGGCCTTTTTGCTGCAAGAGTAACTATTGTAGGAACTAACTTATGCTTCCTACTTCTTGAGGATATAGGTTTCTGGGGTTCTATTTCAAGAACCTAGGTTCCTTCCTTAACCTTTTGTTTCCCTTCCCTTTGAGACTGGGTAGGTACATTATCATCCAGGATAGGAGAAGGCTCCTTCTCTTCAACATTTTTAGACCCTTTTTCTTGAGGTATTTCAAGCAGATTAGGGAGTACTTCATTTTCAGAAATTGGTTGTTTAGTAGGCTCATTCTGGGGTTGCATGGTTTTATACTTAAAAAATTCTCCCCATTCCATAGGAGAGACATCTCTAAGGGCTCTTTCGACTAGAAGTTTAATTAGGGCATGATGGGAAATAGAATTTTCTTTACCCTTTTGTGTCTCTTTAGCACTGATACTTAACATGTTGTATAGGAAGTTCAGAACATTTATTTGCAGATTATTCCTGATACAACTAAGTAGCTTAAAATGATGAACATGCAAAATGGAAAATCTCACTTCACATGTAAAATACCTGATAATATGTGTGGCTAGCTTGTTATATGGAACTCGTAAGGACATTCTTTGGCATCCTTACTTATTTACTATTAATGGAGGGTCACCTGGTTGAGTAAATTGGGCTCGTGCAGACCTGGTATCATGCTCATTGGGGTAATGCTCCCCCATTGCAGGTAAGCCCGTCACCTCTATAATTCTCTCCTCTATCACCTGAACAGTCACTCCCCACACAGTAGCTTCCCCCTTGTCAAATGTATTCATAAACTTTGCTACCACTTCTTCATCATAATTCATTAATTTTAAGAAGTAATCCATCCATCCATAGGCATGGAGCCTATGAACAGCTTCAACATCAGTCAACAAGATGGTATGAACAAGTTCATGCCTCATCAAATATCCACCCATTATGTTAAATTTTTCCTTCAAGATTCCTTCTCAAATTCTTTCTCGAGCTCTTCCTTAATCTGCAATTTTGCAAAGTCTACTTTCTCTAAAAACCCCAAATATTCTGAATTCCTTGAAAAACCCCTTTTATTTAGCTCATAACTGCACTTTACTTCATCTCCCTTCAATCCTTGTGTCATACAATTTTGAAATTTGGGTGATACAAATGATAATGACACTTGATGGCTGGGAATTATATTTCTTTTAAGTGCAATTAAGCCTCACACAAATTTAATTACATCACCTAGGGTAGGAATCAAGAATAATTTGAGCAATTAAGTATGATAATTTGTGCAAAAATTATGAGGACTTGATGACACATCACATAAGTATAGATTTGGCTAACGTGCAATCTGGTTTGAAGTGATAGGTACAAGATATAGCAACTTGGGAATTAATACACTTTCTACCCCCCTACAAAAGAATGACAAGTGTCCACACTTGTCTTCCTTTGTAGGAGAGAGAAAATTGAAATAATGCCATAATATATAGACATATGCAGTAGTAAATATAATTTCCAAAATCTATATTTTAAAAATGGAAAAATTGAATAAATTGAATACACATACCTATCATCATATTTTAGTATGCACTTGAAAGATGAGAATCAGTTGTGCCTTGCAATTGATGGTTCCTGAATGGTGTGATACTGACGTGGATTTATTGAAAGCTTAGAAAATTGAGTGAAGTGGGTGACATGGATGTTGTACCGATGAAAGGTAAAGAAATGAGATGGGTTAGAAAGAGAATTGTAGAAAAAATGAATGTGGAATGAGACTTCATTGAAAATGAAGTTTTATTATGAATGTACACTCTTGTATGCTAGGGTGAAGCTATAGGAAGAAGGTTGTCACCTTCTACTATAGGAGTGATTTCCTGTGTTACCTTTGGCTCAACATCTATGAATTGCTACAGGAACTTTGTCTTGGTTTGTGGCTGATGGTATAAACAAAGTCTATGGCCATTGACCAACAATTTGAACTGCACTGGGTCAATTGTTTCCAATTGAAGCACTCCATTTGTAAAAACATGTGTTATCTCATATGGCCCTAGCCATCTCATTTACAATTTTTCTTATGTCTCTTGGTACCTGGAATCAAACAATAGTGTCCAATCTCCTACTTGGAATTTTAGATTTTTGATGTGAGAGTCGTGCAGATTTCCTCATCTCATCCAAGGAGTTGATATTTAGTAAGCATCCACATTGAGCTGCAAGAAGGTCCATATTCAGCTTCAAAGTAGTCCTTAGTGTTTTGTGTTCAAACTCAATTGGTAACATTGCTATTTTTCCATAGAGTAGCTCAAATGGAGTCAGCCCAATTATGGTTTTCCATGTGATTCTATATGCCCACACTACTTTTTCTAGGTGGCTACTCCAATCTCTTCAGTTGATTTGAACTATTTTTGTTAGTATTGCTTCAATTTCCCTATTTGTAACTTCCACTTGGCCATTAACCTATGGGTGGTATGGCCTAGACTTCCTGTGTCTAATTCTATATTCATGCATGAGTTTTGTTATCAGATTTGATGTGAATTGTGCTTCTTGATTAGTCACTAATTCTCTTGGTACTCCATAGTGAGTAAATATCTCTTCATATAGGAAGGCTACCACTTTGCAGTCATAGGCATGCTTCATTGCTTTCACTTCTACCCATTTTCTCACATAATATGTGCATACCAAGATATAGGATTTTCCATTTGATGGAGGATCTATTGGACCAATGAAATCCATTCCCCATTTATCAAATTGTGTGACAACTACTTGTGGGTTGAGAGGCATCTCATCTAATTTTGTTGGTCTTCCCATCCTTTTACATTTGTCACATTTCTTATGTAATTGGCTACATCTTTGTGAAGTGTTGTCCAATAGTAGCATGTTGTTAGCACTTTCATTGTTGTTCTTTTTTCTGCAAAGTGTCCTCCACAGGGTTCATTATGCAATGCATGCAGAATATCATAGGTCTCATCTTCCTAGACACGTATCCTCATAACTTGATCTGGACCTATATAGAATAATTTATTATCAATCCATGAGTAGTGAAAGCTCTTTTCCACTAGAAATCTTCTATCCTTTGGAGAGAAGTGTTCAGGAAACTTGTTGGCTACCAAATAATTTTCTATATTGACATACCATGGATTTTTAATACCAATATGAAATAGATGTTCATCTAGAAATGTGTCATCTATCAATGAAGTATCTGGATCTTCATGTTGTAATCTGGACAAATAGTCTACTACTACATCGGCTCTTCCTAGCTTATTTATTATGGTGAGATCAAATTCCTATAACAATAGTAGCCATCTAGCTAATCTTCCTGAAAGGGAAGGTTTTTTCATAAGATATTTGATTACAGCATGGTCAGTATGAACAAATATGGGATACCCTGTTACATAGTGCCGAAATTTGTTTAGAGCATAAAATATTGCTAATAGTTATTTTTCTATGACTGTGTAGTTTAACTCTGGACCATGTAGACTTTTACTAATGTAGTAAATAGCATTTTCAAGGTTTCCAGACTTCTGGTCTAAGATAGCTCCTAGTGCATAATTAGATGCATTAGTATGTATGTGAAATGGAAAAGTCCAATTAGGGCCTTTTAATACTGGTGCTTTTGTAAGAAGGTTATTGAGTTGCATGAATGACTTTTCACAAGATGGGGTCCAGGTGAATTCAACCTCTTTTGTGAGAAAATTGTACAATGAAATTTCTATTTGACTGAAGTTTTGAATAAAACGTCTATAGTATCCAGCATGTCCTACAAATGATCTTACCTCTTTTCTCTTAGTAGGAATGGGTAATGTTTGAATGACCTCTATCTTTGTTGGATCCACTTGTATACCAGCTTTTGAAATGAAGTTTCCCAAAACAACTCCTTCCTGCATCATCATAAAACACTTCTCACTATTAAGTGACAAGTTATTCTCTTTACACCTAATTAGAACTTTCTTCAAATTCTTCAATGCTTCTTCAAATTTGACTCCGAATGTGGTGAAGTCATCCATATAAATCTCCATCCAGTCATGTGAGATGTCAACAAAAATATTGATTAAAACCCTCTAAAAGGTTGCAGGAGCATTACATAACCCAAATGGCAGAATAGAGTAGGCATACATTCCCCAAGGAAATGTGAATGTTGTCTTTTCTTGGTCCTTAGGTGCAATGCTAATCTAATTATAGCCACTATAGCCATCACGAAATGAGAAGTACTTTTTGCCTGCTAATATATCTAGCACCTGATCAATGAATGGTAATGGAAAATGGTCCCTTTTTGTTGCATTATTAAGCTCTCTATAATCTACACATATTCTCCACTTACCTCCCTTCTTAGGTACTATCACAAGAGGTGAAACCCACTTACTATCTGAGATTGGATATATGAAACCAGTGTTTAACAATTTCTATAGTTCGGTCTTCACAATCTCTCTGAGGGCTGGGTTGATCCTTCTTTGTGGCTGACATCGAGGTAGACTTCCTTCATTGATCTATATTCTGTGGGTACATAGTTTTGGACTCAATCCCTTCATATCCCCATATTCCCTAGAAAAATATTTTTCATGCTTGCAGAGGAGTTGTGTTAACAATTTCAATTGCTACTGAGATAATTTATTGTTAATATGAAGATTATGGTTAGGTAAGAGTTGCATAGTAGTGGTTAGCTCTAGCATTGAGGCTTCTAATATAGGGTTGGTTGATATCTCACAAGGTAACAATTGTTGTATGATTTCATGCTTTATTGGTAAGGCATAGTCTTCATAGGTAGTCAATTTCAAAATTGAGCTTTGAGAAATGTCTCTTGCTGTAACAAAATCATTTGTAAGGATACTGTGGAGTATATTGTCATCCTCTTGTAATTTCTAAAATGATTGTGTATGCAGCATCATCAACTGAACAACAAAGTTTATTTCCTCTTCCTCATCTCCCAAGTTTGGCCAAATAGGGTTGTTTAGATCTACCTGTGGTTGGGCTGGAGGATACAGTGCTAATTTCTTGATAGTTTAGCCATTAGGTATGGTCATATTTACTGATCTAAAACTGATATTAGCATCTATTATTTCTAACCAAGGCCTTCCAAGAATTACTAGATAACTAGCAAGGGTCACTTTAGGTGATAGAATCATAAAATTAGCAGGGTATTCCCAACAGTTCAGTGTGACTACTATGTCTTCAACCATACCATCTGGAGTAACTATGGAACTATCTGCAAGCTGTAACATTGTTGGAATTGTCCCTAATCTCTCTATACTCAACCTATGCATAGTTTCATTGGCCATGACATTTATAGCAGCACCTAGGTCTATCAAAGCATTCTTTACTGACTAGCCATTAATTATTATGTCAACAACTAGGCTTCCTAGATAAGAGTACTTAGGAACCACAATCTTACCCAACATTATATCAACTAATTGACTTATTACATGCACTATTTGGGGATCCTTTTTCTTTCTTCCTGGTTTCTTAAGACATGCCTCTTTGATGGCTTTTCCATAGTGGAACATCTTTAATAGCCTGAAATAGTGGAATCTAGATGTGCATGTTCTTTAGCTGGTCTAGTATATCAAATGGTGCTTCTTCTTAGAGTGTGGGTTTATCCATCTTAAGCTTCTAAGGAAATGGACGTCTAGTTTAAATTTTAGGATTATCCTGGTCTGACATCTTGGTTGGTAGGGTTGGGGTTTGCAAGGTAACTTTTGGTTGTTGTGTTGGTGCTATAGGAGTATCTGGTACTTCAGTTATAACAGGTGATTCTGGTGTTGGCAGAGTAGTACTAGATCTTAGGTGGATATCAGTGATGTCCAATGCATAGGTAGAGTACTGTTGGGCATCAGTACTATAGGCTGGTTGTTGTTTCCTATTATTAGGATTTGGTTGTGGCTGAGATGGTAATTGTGTTGCTCACGGAGGAGAGTTTGTGGTTGTAGGAGGTGGCCTAAGTGTTGGCTGTTTAACTGGAGGTGGTAATGGTTGATAGCTAGGATTTTGATTAGGCCATTGTTGAGGTCCCCTCCATTGGTTATATTGCTGCCAATTTCCTTGTGGTGGTTGCCATTGATTTTGAGGTTGTGGTTGTGGCCATTAGGTTTTTTGGGAGCTAGACCATTGGTTCGATTGAGTATTTTTCCATGCATTATTCCACATAGGTTGGAAATACTATGAAGGGTATTGAGAATTATGGGTTTTCCATTGACTATTATAATTATTAAAATATTGCAATGGGTCCTGAGGCATACCTTGGCATGGAGCCCATGGACGACATTGAGAAACTAAGAAGACTTGCTCATCCTCCCCTTCTATCTATCTAAATTTAGTTGGAACATGATGTGTCTCCAAATTTTCTACCAACTTACATCTACAGTCTTTCTTTTGTTGTCGATAATGTGGACAATACTCTACTAGCTTTAACTCAGCTTCTTCATGATTCTTTTTGGCTTGCATTGTATCCAAGTGGGTTAAAACATCATTGATAATGTCTTTCTTGAAATCTGACAACAAGTTGGTGATTTCCATCTTTGATATGCCAGAACTACTCCCTCTTTCAAGTGTTGGATGAAATCCTCTGCCCTTCTTTACTGCTACTCTTGAATAATTCAAATAAATTTTCTTGAGATCATCCCAAGAAGACTAGGATATATCTCCTCTATCCATGAGGTCTAGTGCTTCGAGATAGTTATCATTCACTCCTCTCAAAAAGATGATTTTTTGTGAATTCTCTTGTAGTGCATGTTGAGGATTCTTCTGCAGATTGTATACGAAGTGTGATATGTAGTCCTCCAGAGTCATATCTTCTTTTTGTGACATTCAAAAGATGTCATCTCCTCTCAAATCACCTCCTTTGTATTATTCATTATATTTTTGCAGAAACAAATCTCTCATCCCATTCCAATCAGTTGTTGCATTTTCTCCTAGTCCCATAAACCATCTCAAAGTTGACTCTTTTAATGTAGCTCGAAACAATTTGAGTTTATGACTATCAATGTTATAGTCAAATTTTTGGCAAAGAATGTCAAAATCAAATAAGAAAGTGTCAGGATCTTCAATTATTAGGCCATAGAACTTTGGTTACGCAACAGTGGGAATATTTTTAAGATTAGCATTATTGATAAGGCTAGGGATTGGAAATGGAAATGTAGGCTGAGCCATTACTATTGGTATTTGAGCTTGTGATTATTATTGAGGAGTGTTAATACTCAGTGGTGTACTATTAGCACTTTTTGAACTTAAAGTGGAGTTTGTAAGAAAACTGGCTAGAATCTTAGCAAAAGGTTGAAGGTCAGTTGGATCAAATGGGTCCTCTACTAATGAAGTGGATGAAGGAAATTCTAGACTCGCATCAACAAAAGGTAATTTAGTTTCTTCAAATTCTTCATTTAAATTTGGTGGTTCTCTTAGTAGAAATCTTCCATGGACATCTCTTCTTCTTCCCCTTCGATGCATACAAGTGATTAAATGAACTTGTGAAGCAAGTTCAGACTTTACAAGCTACTCCTAAAACACAAGAAACTATCTAGAATGACTCAATGAGATTCTCATCTTGACACCATCCCCGAAAATGGTGCCAAAAATGAACAGCCTCATAATAGGTAATAATAACTATGCCAAAGCCTTCCCTAGGAATAGTATATTCAAACTAGGTATTATTTTTCCTATCACAAAGTGCATTTAGAATGTCAATCCAGGGATGTATACTTGAAATGGGATAGCACATTTTGTGCACTAAGCTTTACATAGAGCCATCTTACTTAAGCTATTGTAGGAAAGGAAAATGCATTTAAATAATTAACCTATAGCTACAGGAAAGTAAAACACACAGATGAACAAGTAAACTAATGTAATCAACCATAAATCTAACTCTAGCTCATTCTGCCATTGTAATGCATGAACTATGACTAACTCTGCATATGTTATAGGAAATAACACATATATGATGTTGCAGGAATGAACAGTGAAGACTAATTTTGATGCTCAAAGTAATTAAACTACTCCTTTATACTCTAATCTACTCCACCTTCCAAGTGTGCCCCCCTTGGTTGGTTTCATCTAACTACAAACACAGGAGATAACTCAAATCATTCCTTCATTTCATATATTCAAAAACATGGATTACAATCTAAACATAAACTTGAAGAACAACTTGCTTCAATATAACAGTAACATCATTATTTTTTCTAACTAGATTTCCATCGATCATCTCCATATATATAGAGAATTACATTCAAAACATTCAGATATACTTTGACTGATTCATCCATGAAAGAAGGAGAACACGTCAAATAATAATAGAAGATCATAAAGATCGACAACCATCTTAAGAGAATATTAATAGTGGAGATCTAGGATGACTGTGCTCCCCTATATTCCTTAAAGTATCCATTCATTCCTTTAATTTTTCAAGTTATCCTGTAGTTGTCTTGATGGATCTTTGGATCGTGACTGAGATATCTTCGCTCCTTCATCAATGTAACTTATTTGTTCTCCAGGTGCTCCTTTGACATTCCTGGCAAGTTAGTAGCATAGGCATGCATATTTATATATTCAACTTAATCAATTTCATCCAGATGTTAAAACACACATTAAAATAGCTATATGAACTACTACATTATGTATATATATAATATTGGAAAAGTGTGTATACTATTTCCTATCCAAATGTTTTAAGGATATAATTGTAATTATGGAGTATATGCAAACTTAAGAACTTAAAAAGTCACACAATTGTCTCAGGAATGTTTTATGAATATAATATAAAATATCATAAAACATGGACCAACTTTGGTCTCATCAACCACACATCTTCAGTTTTAGCAAACAAGAAACTCTTTGTATCAGTATCATGATAAAATAAAGTGCCTCTCGATTGTCCTTAAGTTCCAATTAGATCTCCATCACTACCATAGATATTAAATTTTGTATTCTAAAATTCCAGTTGGTGGATAGTATTGTTCAATTGTGAAATACTCAATAGATTATAGTTCAATCCTCTAACCCACTATGCATCATTACATTTCATCTTCTCATTCAATACAATAGATCCCTTACCCTTTACAGGGCATGGAGCATCATTTCCAAATCTGAAAAATCCTCCATTATATTCTTCTAGATTTTTTAATTTATCAACATCATCATTCATGTGATGTGAACAACCACTATCAGTAATCCAAGGGTTGTAGTGCCTCCCTCATTTTCCTCCTTGCAACAATATCCAAATGGTGTGGTTTCGACTTTCACACTCAATGGGTATGATCATGTTGGTCCCATGTGAAGGTGAATCCACCAAGAGGATTGTTCTTGGAGCATATTTTTGATGCCCTACATGAACTTGGGGACATAGGGTGTGGTCTTGGATCATATTCTAATGACCCTTAGAGATAGGGATTAGTCGATCCTAAGAGTGTAGTGATTGTGATCAGCATAATATTTTATGATGGCATCACGAGATGCAACTAGTTCAAATTTGTCTTGTGTTAATCAGGAGGTTATCATTAGGGTCATGACAGGTGTATTAAGGGACCATACCCCGGTCCTATCATTGTATTTCTTCCTTCTGCATTATAGACTCAATAATTAGATAAACTATGTTGATGCATTATGGATCTATATTCTGATGGATAAAGGATTGATCATTGTTTGTGATGTACTCTCTTCATGTAGCTTATGTAGTCATGTCAATATTTTTAGGATGCACTATGGTTTCTTAAAGGCTAAATGAATTTAACTAATTTTCTTATTATAGAGAAATTGATTGTATGTTTTGAGGGGTTTGAATGAAAATCGGCTAATTTCAATTATAATGAGATGAGATGTAATTCTTAATGAAGTAAATGTTGATTTCCTTGCATATGTAATGTCTAGTAGAAAATGTAGTAGGAAAGGTGTGTAGAGTCATGAATTGATTAGGTAGAATGTACCCTTAATGACTAATGAAATGCTACTTTTGGATGTGAATGTTTATATAAATGACAATTTGAATTTATAATAGGTTGAGATATAAATTAATAGAAATTTTTTTATTAGGTCCTGATGTTAAGAAAGAGATTATGAGTATTACGCCTTGATGTTATATTGATGCAAGAAATGTGAAGTAGTTGAAATGTTGTGTGTAAATAATTTAGGTTATTTGAGATAGACATGTTTCTTGGAATATCATGATATTGGAATTTAATAAATTTTGAGCAAAATGCATTCTTGTGATTTAGTGAAGTTCATATGATGTTGTGAAAATACAATTAGATTATATGGTGTATTTAATGTGATCATTAATGATATATATATATATATATATATATATATATATATATATATATATATATATATATATATATATATATATATATATATATATATATGGTCTTTCATGAGCTACTGATATTTTCATGTAGTGTGCATGAAATTGACCATGGATTAAATGAGGGGAAATTAAAGATGGATGCATGTGAAAATCTTGTAAAGACAAGGTTAACACCAAAGGGAGAAATAACCTCATTGTTATGTATTAATGTTGCAAAGTAATGTTTGAATGTATTATTTAAATTGTGTTTATTTTATTTATATTTATGTCTACTTGGCATGCCATGTGTGTAGTGATGTGTTGTAACTTTATGTGGTGTCAATTGACACATGTGTATGTGAGTTGGCATGACCAAGTAAATTTTTTATTGGTTATCTTCAACCTTTGAGTCACCTTGTAGTATCCCAAGGTTAGGTATCTTGGTTGTTGAGCCTCAAGAGGGAATCTCATTTCAAATTTTCATGGGTCAACTCTTAATGGACTTTTGAGGGGTTAAATGTAGCCCTAGGGGTTAGTGAGGGTTAAAATAAAATAACCCCATATGTGCACTTTGGGTTGGGGGTAAAATTTTGACCAATAGAATGTTTTTGTCCTATTTTTGCCTCTTCTCAAAATGCATTTTTAGAATGTGATGAAATTGGGAAGTGTGCCATCTCTTCCTCTCTTGAAAATTTGAATTTCCCTCTTGTTGGACAAAGAACCATTGGATAGTGTGTCCAATCACCTTTGAGGTTAGGTAAGATGTTAGGTAGAGTTTTCTTTTTAGTGGGATGGGGAGGAATTCGATAGGTTGATTTTCCACTCTCCAATTTTGGGAGACTTCTAGTTGACTTAGGAGGTTTTTGGTGGACTTATCAAGGGAAGGCTTGTAGGAAGGGATCTCTTCTCAACTTTCTTTTCCATATCTTGGAGAAAGGTTGGTGCCCTTTCATGGAAGACTTATTTTCTTTACTTGTATGTGTATGCAGATTTTTGTGTGGTGTTGTAAATGGTTTTGTGAAGCTTCAAGTTAGTCTTTCATGACTTTTTTTTCATATGTGTAGTTTTTCAGTTTTGTCTTTGTGTTTCTTTGTTTTATTGAGGTGTGCAAGGCTAAACTCACCCTTCAGAGGGAAGAGAGCCTTAAGGGTGAAGGGATTTAGTTGTGAATGCCCATTTAGTGTAGAGTTCTTCCTCATGGAGGAAGGGGATAAGGCATGGATATATGGGCTTCATGTTTCTATCTTATCTTGTATCTTCTTATTTGGGGGCCATAAGAGTTGTTTCTTGTGTATGAAAATGGAAGGAATGTATTTTTGTGATGGCCTTGTGAATGCAATGGTATATGGTTTTGAGCCTTGTTGAAGGCATGGTAATATTTATTTTATGGCTTCTCCCACTTGGGTTCATTTCCACCTTCATCCCTCTTATGGGTCCAAGGTGACCCATTGTGTAAATCCATGGGAAGGTAATTTTATGTTAAAATTGTATTTATTGGTTTTTGTATGTGTATGTGATGTTTGAGCATGACTGTACCCACATCCATCTTTATTTTCCCAAGCTCGAGGGTGGCCATGAAATGACCTAGGTTGGGAGGTGAGCCTCCATGGTCAAGTGGTTTCTTTTTTCAAATTTCTATTTGAAGAGCTTGTTGGTTTTGTTGAAGGAAAGAATATTTTGTCATTTACTATATCTATTAAAAGGGCTAAAAAGCCATGTGTAAAAGAGTAATGAAAAAGGCCATGTAAATGCCTAATAAAATGCTTGTAAAATTTTGCATTTGTATGTGTAATGTTCTCCATAATTTTCTATGTATTCCTAAAGAAACAAAATGTAAAAAAGATGATATCTTATGCCTTGAATGCAAGAAGATAGCTTGTTGGGTCATTTTCCCATATGCAAGAAAATTTAGATTATCTTTATGTTTGAAAATATCTTCCTTATGTAGGCAAATTTACTTCAAGTATTTAGTTTAAAGAGAAAATTAATGTAGATTTTCTCTCCTAATAATCTATGTTAGAAATGATTCCATTTTCATATCATGTAGTTCAAAATGAAAAGTCTTGTATATACACCTATGTATATATACTTGTGTATAGATATATAGATGTAAATATCCCTTGAAATATATTCCTATGTTGGTACCTTTTAAAAAAAATAGATTTATTATTACTATTATTTCATGTTTTACCTCAAGGAGGTATATACATCATTATGTATATATGTGTGTGTGTGTGTGTGTGTGTGTGTGTGTGTGTACAAGTTCATATATACAATGTGTATATTCCATATAGATATGCACAACATTTCATTCTTCTTTTGTCAATATATATATACACATATATATATATATACATGTGTGTGTGTGTGTGTGTGTGTGTATAAATGTATATGTATATGTGTGTGTGTGTGTGTGTGTGTGTGTACATAGATATACCCTAGTTACACCCTCGGTTAGGCACTAGGCCAAGGGGGTGCCACCCGGATATATTAATATTTATTTAAATATATTAATATATATATGTGTGTGTGTGTGTGTATAATATTATATATACTTATATATTAATATATATTAAAACATATATATTAATATATATATTATATATAATATTTCATACATATTATTGTGTGTGAAAATTGTACCTGATCTGTAGACACAACACTTCAGTAAAATATTAGAGGTTAGCAAAAATTGAAATCGTGCAATGAATTGAAAGCTAAACTAACTAGGTGATTTGCTGTCTTCTAATAGGTGCGAGATTGATGTTCTCAGATTGTTATCGAGATCAGTGACCTAGACAACACCTAAATGAAGGATTTGAATGCAATTGATTTAGATATGAACTTGAATGCAATTAATCTATATTTTTGATATTTTCTATGCAATGATATGTAAACTTGATATGGAATCTATGCTAATATGGAAATTGATATGCTAAAATGATCTAATAATGATATGAAAAAGAATCTAAATGAATGTAAAAAAAACAAATTGATCTCACAATAGCCTTGATTCTCAATAAGCTTTGATTCTCCAAATTCCAATTCTTCAGCGTGATTATGCAAAATTATGAGATGATTTGAGATGAGTTGAAGCCTTAATTTATAGAAATTCAGGGCTTTAGAGGTGCATGGATAAAAGCCATAAATCACTCAAATAAACTCAACTTGATTTTTGAGTTATCTGAAAATAAAGAATAATTAACTCGCAAAAATATGCAAAAGCAAAGTTTAACTCAAAATAGAGTTTAGCTTTAATTGATAATTGATAGTTGTCTGCTTTTCTTGATTGTGCATGTTTTAATATGAATTAATTTAATAATAAAGTGATTTATTTCTAACTTAACTGATTTTTGAAAATAAATAATTGATTTATGGGTTAATCAATCATTTAATCAAACTTTTATTAAAAACTATATTATTAAATAATGACAACATGCTTTAATTAATTAAATAAGAATTTAATCAATTATTCATAGGATATTGGATTTATTGTCAAAATTAAATAATATAATTAATAATAGATAGAATTAAATTTAATTAAACAATTAAGTGGCAAATATTAAATCTAATTAATTAAATATGAAAATATTCAATTAATCAAACTTTAGGATAAATGTGATTTATCACCAAATAATCATTAAATTAAAGGTAATTAAGATAATTAAGAATATTGCTAGGAATATTCCCCGATGCAGAATTTAAGATAATCAATTAGATTCGATGATGTGCAAATGTGCCTTAGGTTAGGACTTCTATGTCGATTTCGTTCGAATTGTTGATATAGGAGATTAATGAACTTATAGCCCATTTTTGGGGTATTACAATTATAATAATAAAAAACTAATTTAAAAAGAAACTATTTAGAAAATCTATGTTAAAGAAAAACTTAACAAAAAGATTAAATTTTTTTTAAAAATGTGCAACTCATTGTGCGGTGAAACTGTGCCCACCGCAACCCTCATGGGAAGTGATGACACAGCCACTGCATCCCATTTGGGAGTGGTGGACCTGCTACCTCCACCCCCTTGAGGGAGCTGTGAGTAGGGCCTCTGCTTCCCAAATGGGGTACGGGTGGTATTAGCCCCTGCATTCCCATTTGGGGGGTGCAGGAGGGCAACCCTTGTCTTCGTTGAACTATGTAGTAGGTTGGTCTGCTGCGATAGCTGGTACTCAGCTTCCCTGTGGAGATATTTTTTTAATCAAAAAAATATATTTTTTATGTTATTTATAAAATAAAAAAATAAAAAAAAAATTACATTTTTTTTCACTTTAGCATATAAAAGTGTTAGGAATAGTCCCAAGAGATAACTGAGAGGGGGTGTGAATCAGTTATCTACAAGATTCAATTCTTTTTCTAATTAAGT
The DNA here is from genome assembly GCA_027943335.1 of Chamaecyparis obtusa. Classification (NCBI taxonomy): domain Eukaryota; kingdom Viridiplantae; phylum Streptophyta; class Pinopsida; order Cupressales; family Cupressaceae; genus Chamaecyparis; species Chamaecyparis obtusa. The sequence goes on along the minus strand of BSBK01007577.1, from coordinate 128,600 downwards.
ATAGAGGAACATTAACCATAAATGCAATATGAGAAAATTTAACACAACACAACAATTTTGGTTACGGGAAAACTCAAATAGGTAAAAACCCTGGTGGGAATTGACACCCACTAATAATCTCCACTAGTGTATTATGATCCTTGCTAGAAGACCTTACAACCCTGTTAGGAGTTGATATTTACAATGCATTTAGTATAGTGACTTGGTCAAGGGTCAGACCCTGTTAGGATTCTTTTACAATTAACCCTATTAGGGGTGAGGACGCATTGTCTGAGAGCACACTTCTCAAAGGGGTGAAGGCTACAACATTTTGTTTAATAGATACACACTATATCTGGATCTTGGTGAACTGTGCATAGACCTGATGTCTGGATCAATTCCAATGAATAGCATATACTCTTTATTTGGTCACATAGACCTTCTGCTAATGGCTCAATACTTCGCACTCTCTGCTATGCTCTTCATATATAACTATGAACCATGTCTTAGCAATCACAAATGACTACCTATAAATATCTTTCCTCCAAATGATACTATCAATTCAGCCTATTAGAACCATCTTGAAATCATATTAGAGAAATACTACAACTCTCCAATAACACCTCAGTTAGCTCTACTAAGAACGTAACATAAATTAGGACTTTGACATAATTCCAAGTGAGTAGACGCCACGCTACACATAGTCAGCTGCACCAAATTAACTCCAACTTTCTTCTCATGATGAATTTTGTCATGAACTCTTAATCAAACATTCTTAACTCTCCTATGAACATAAATCCAAGCTCACATACTGAGATGATGGGTGTTACTACCATAAGCATATAAACACTATCGACTCTTCTGGATAAACTCAAGAAACTGCAACTGCTAACTAGAGACTTCATAACTCAACCTGTACTGCATATCTGACTCTTCATCCATGAACATAACTTTATACATATGTCTACAGCATAAATATAAAGGTAGAAAGGCTCTACTACAACTGTACTACAAATCACATACAAAAATGTTCCTGGGACCTGTCAGGAATACTCACTAATATACCCAACTGTATTACTATCTTTACTCTGAATCGACCTTTGCATCTATGATATCATGTTGATAACATATTTATACTTCATATGTTGAAGGTTCTCTCCATCGGGCTTCCACACATGTTGCTTACCATATGTTTTCATCAATGACAAACATATAGACAACAAACTAGCTTGCTGGAAAATCTCCAACAAAAAGAAATAAACACAAACAAATTTATATTTTTGTTTCTTCTATAATCTTGAACAATGAAAATTTAGATATACTGTTCAAGAACATAATTTTTTTGTGGAAAAGAAAGGAATAAGCATTTCTTTTATTGTTTTTAAATATCAAATCTTGTGGTAGAAAATAATGTAGAATAAATTTGTTTTATCTATTACCTTAATGGGTCTTCTTGTTGTTGAAGATTTCTCTTGGTGAAATCTTGTAGACCTAATTGTAGATTTCCTCATGCACCCCATTGTTGTAAATCCTATAGCATATATACACAAGTATATATGTATGTATACACATACTTGTGTATGTATATACACACACATGTATACTTGTGTGTATACAAATCTTGCATTTCTTCTTCATCCTTGTTCCAATGCCAAACCTGTGTTAGAAAGTAAAATCCACCAAGATAACTAAGAGGGGGGGTGAATCAATTATCTGATAATTATAACTTTTATCAACTTCAATAGAATTTAACCATGTAAGCAATATAATTACCAACCATAGAAAGATATTCATACACAATGACACAATAACACAAGATATGTTGACTAGGGAACCTCTTGATCAAAGAGTAAACCCCGGTGGGAATGATGCCCACAAAAGATGCACTAATATGAATAATCCCTATGAAAGGATGGACTCTGTTAGGAGTCTTATGAAATACATTTAGTACATATGAATCCCTATTAGGAGATTTTGAATCCCTATTAAAAGATTCTAACCCTATTAGGAGTTATGGAAGACAGAAGGACCCACTGCCCAAACAAATTCAATGGTAAGATCACTGAACACACTGTCCAACTGACCTTAAGATTATTCAGTAGAATAATATGAAATATGTTACCTCCTCACTATGCCAAACCACACTCACTATTACATCAGATCTCAATTTTAGATCTCTGTACTTCGCTTATCTTCCTTCACAATTTCACTCTCATACTCTTCACTTCATGCATACCGCATCACACATCATCACTACAACTATATTACAATTACATTTCCACATTACAATAAGGAAATACATTCCTTCCTTTAGACCACACTCAAATAATTACAAATGAGTCAGCACACAATTACAAAATAAAAGTTTCCACACGCTACACCAAAATTACACAAAATTGTCAGCTTCCAAATACAATAAATCTTTACTCATGTGACCTCAAAGTTTGCACTATCATCCACATCACTATCAATGTGTCTCAAACTTCCCTTTAACTTCACAAAACCAGATTCCATCCTGATTAGGAGTGTAAGAATTTGCAAATAAAAAATATTGAACCAAGATCAAGAGGTTGAAGAAAAGCACAAGAGAGAAAATAAGAATGCAAGGATGGATTGAATAGATCCAATGTATTAATGATGTTAACCAATGAATAATGAATGATTACATAATAGGCCTCCTTATATAGGAAAGGTGATATGAGAGAATGATAAGGAGTTGATAAGCTATCACCTATGCTAGGTGTAATCACATGTCCACCAAATGTGGATCATCCTCCAATATGCAATAAAGTATGTGCATTGGATTAGGATGATAATGTGATAAGAGCATGAAAGGTGGATCTCACACACAACAAGGTATGTGAAGACAACTATCACACCAAAAGTGGACTTTCTCCTACACCATGTGCTTAATAGATGTGCACACTCCTAGGTGTCTCAATCACTAACTACTATGCAATGCATTAACCTAAGTAAGATTAAGTAAAGTGTAATTAGGAATAATTAATTACACCAACAAGGAGATATCATCCGATTTCCACAAACCGCTACTTAGGAACACTGCCTGAATACTGCTTCCACAAAAATGCTCATAACCTTCATGAATAAATGAATTACTGTCTGCACTCTTTACCATAGACATATAACATATCAAATAATATAACCTCAACATTGCATAGCTCCAACTGCAATATCCCATGTGTGCTAATCAAAACACTATCTACTTCTCTGTGAGTCTCCAGAAGATCATTGTGTTGACATCAATGACACTCATAGTCGTGAATGCAACAACAACTGCTATAGAATGACTACCAAGCATTCATTCCTAACAATCTCCCCCATTGGAATTGATGGCAACATAGATGAAAAACATCCAATATTCAAAAAATCCAATACTGCAACACTGTTGCTCTGACAAACATTTTCAAGTCGTCTTCATCAATCAAATCTTGCTTCTTTATCCTATTCAATTCTCTTCAACAAATGTCTCATATATTTTTCATGCATACTTCTCCCCCATTGACATCAATGATAGAAATTCCATCACTAAGTCAACAAAAACTCAATGTCAAAAGACACTTTTTCAGAAAATACATTCACAAGAGTCCTCATGACTCAGCTCAGATACACATACTCCCCCATAGAGGAAGTACCAACATCCAATCCAAAAGAAAGATAGGGCTCATATACCATTGGATAGATGCAACCAACTGAATCATTACTCAAAAATAGGCTAGGACATAACCCCAAGCATACCTCTCAAATACCCAAATGTATCCTTAGGCAAAGGCTTTGTAAATATGTCTGCTATATGTTCCTTTATGCTTATGTACTCCAGTCTGACTTTTTTCTCAGCAACTTTCTCTCTTACAACATGATACTTGATCTCTATATGCTTTGTCTTAGAATGTAATATAGGATTCTTAGACATACTAACTGTGCTAGTGTTGTCACAATGTATGACAATAGGCTTAACAAACTTAATTTCAATATCTTTTAGCATTTGCTTCATCCAAATTATCTGGTTACAATTGTTTGCTGCTACTACATACTCTGCTTTTGCTATGCTCTGTGAAATACAATTTTATTTCTATCTTAGCCAAGAAACTAATCTTCCTCTAAGAAAAAAGGCTCCACCGCTGGTGATTTTCTTATCATCAACACAGCCTCCCCAATCAGCATCCGTATATGGACATAGGGTAAAATCATCAGAATTTTCATACCATAATCCATAGTCCATTGTGCCTCTTAAATATCTTAGTATCCTCTTTACTGCTGCATAATTGATTCTCTAGGTTTAGCTTGAAATCTTGCTACAATTCCAACTAAATGTGCTATATCTAGTCTTGTGTGTGTCAAGTACTACAATCCTCCAATCATGGATCTATATTTCTTCTGCTCAACTGTCGGTGTTTCATCTTTGCTAGATAGTTTGTGTCTTGTAACCATAGGTGTTCCAACTGGTTTATAGTTCTACATTCCAAATATCTTCAATAAGTCATTCAGATACTTTGTCTGACTTACAAAGATACCATCATTGTTTTGTGTTATCTGTAATCCCAAAAAGTATTTCATTTCACCAATCATACTCATTTCAAATTTTGTCTTCATTTCATCGGCAAATTTGTCACCAGCTTCATCTTCTCCTCCAAAAATAATGTCATCAAAAAAAATAACTATAACCAACAAACCATTTTCAATTTCTTTTGTGTACAGATTGCTATCAACTGTACCTTTTATAAATCCCAACTTTAACAAATACTTATCTAGTCTTGCATACCAAGTTCTAGGTGCTTGCTTTAGTCCATGTAATGCTTTCTTTAATTTACATACCATGTCTCCTTCTTGAGTCAAAGGAAAACCTTCAGGCTACTCAATTTAGACTTCTTCTTCCAATTCACCATTTAGAAATGTGGACTTCACATCCATCTGATACACTTTGAATTTCTTATAAGCTACATATGCCAAAAACATTCTTACTGCTTCAATTCTTGCTACTAGTGCAAAAGTTTCTTCATAGTCAATTTCTTTTTTCTATGAGTATCCCTTACATACCAATCTTGCTTTATTTCTTACTACTTCTCCTTGACATTCATCTTGTTTCTGAATACCTATTTAGTTCCAATCACATTCTTGTCTTTAGGTCTAGGAACCAATTCCCATATCTTATTTTTTTCAATCTGATCTAGTTCTTCTTTCATAGCATTAATCCAATGTTCATCTTCACAAGCTTCATTAGTAGATTTAGGTTCAATTTGAGAAATCAAACATAAATGTACCTTATTCTGAGTCAGAACTCCTATGTCCAAACTTCCAATAACTTGTTCAATAGGATGATGTCTTGATAAATACCTGTTCGGTGTCATAGTCTTAGATCTTGCTTCAACTGTAGATTCTTCTCTGGATTCCTCTTTGGTTTCTTTAGCATGACTCTCATTCAATAATTCATTGTCAGTCTCATAGAATAACTTAGTAGTTTCAATGGTAGGCTTAGGATGAGCTTCCTCATCAGATTCATAATCAAGCATTCTTTCCTAAATTTTGAACTTTTCATCAACTTTAACATTTGCGCTCTCAACAATAGTCTTAGTTCTTTTATTGAAACATCTATATGCTTTGCTCTTCAAAGAATATCCAAGAAAAATTCCTTCATCACTTCTAGGATCAAACTTTCCAATATCATCATCTCTCTTTATATAACATTTGCTTCCAAAAATTCTAAAATACTTAACTGAGGGTGCATGTCCAAACCATAATTCATAAGGTGTCTTGTCTGTGTCTGCTCTAATTTGTACTATGTTCATAGTATATATTGTTGTGTTTAGTGCTTCTCTCTAGAATATCTTTTCCAAATTATTTTCAAACAACATAGCTTTTACTCCTTCAGTCACTGATATGTTCCTTCTTTCTGCAATACCATTTTGTTTAGGTGTTCTAGGGGCTGAAAACTGTCTCTTAATACCATTCACTTCACAAAAAGTGTTAAACTCTCTAGAAGTAAATTCTCCACCTCTATCAAATCTCAAACATTTAATCTTCATTCTAGATTCATTCTCAACTTTATTCTTAATAATCTTAAACTTATCAAATGCTTCAAATTTTTCTTTAAGAAATGCAATCCACATCATTCTTGTAAAATCATCAACAAGAATCATAAAATACCTTTCTCCATAGAATCCTCTAGTCTTAGTAGGACCACTCAAGTCTATATGAACAATCTCCAACTTCTCTGTCGATGTGAACGTCTTACTAGGAAATGAACTTCTCTTCTGCTTAGCCATCACACATTCTTTGCAAATCATGTTAGTAGGCTTCATAATCTTAGGTAAATCTCTTACTACAAGTGTAGTACTCACTTTCACAATATTATCAAAGTTTATATGACAAAACCTTCTATGCCATAACTAACTGTCATCAATCTTAGTAATCAAACATGTCATCTCAGTAGGATTCAACTGAAATACATTACCTTTGGTTCTAGATCCAGTTCCAATCAGATTTCCATCTTTATCCTTTATCATACAAGTTTTCTCAATAAACCAAACTTGATATCCCTTATCAACTAACTGTCCAACACTCAAAAGATTATGTTTCAATCCATCCACAAAGTAAACATCATCAGTATTAGTCTTTCCATCAAGAGTAATAGTTCCTATACATTTAATCAAACAAGGTGCATTATTACCAACTCTAACTACTCCACCATTATATTCATTCAACTTAATAAACTTTTTCATGTCACCAGTCATATGATGTGAACAACCACTATCTATAATTCAATCAGCTTTCTTTTCAACTTGAGAAACTAAGGCTTTTTCTTCCTTAACATTAGATTCAGAATTTTCATCTTTAATTGCTACAAATCCTATGTCATCATTATTCTCATTATCACTTTCACTTAAAGTTCTTTCTATACTAGCTTCAAGATCTTCATCATTAGCATAATAACATTCCTTAGATCTTCTAGGCTTGAAATTATTTTTGTACTGCTTAACTCTCTTAGGACATTTAGATGCAAAATGACCATATTCTTGACAAGTCCAACATTTAAAGATTTTCTTATTGTCTGGTTCTCTTTTCACAAGCAAGGCAATACCTTCTTCAATCTTCTTGTCTTCTTCATTTCTAGATCTACTTTTGCCAGCATAATCTCCACTCACACTAATGCTTCTTGACAAAGTAGGGTGAACATTAAGAGCACTGAATGATGTCTCCATTCTAGGTAAGTCTCCTGATAATCTCAGGTTCATTTCTGTTGCTTCCAATCTTTCAAGAAGAGTCTCTCTTGTAAAGTTTGAAGTAAAAGGTATCACTTGTTCAATCATCTATGTTGTCTTCTTAAATACAAGAGTCAATGTCCTCAGAGTTTTTCATATCACTTCATTCTCTATCTTTGTTCCTCCACAAGATTTTATCCCTGCAACAATTTCTGACATTCTACCAATATAGCTTCTAACATATTCATCTTCCATCATTCTTATATCTTCAAATGCACATATCCAATTATGTAATCTAACTCTTTCTGCATGTTCATCACCTTCAAAAGTAGAGTGTAAAGCTTTCCAAATTTCATGAGATTTTGTTAAACATGTTACCTAACTATATTCATTCTCCAGAAGTGCTGTCAAAAGTGCTTCTCTTGCAAGTATGTTACACATGAATAAATCTCTCTCATCATTAGAACATGTCTCAAGATTATCTTCTTCAATGATAGTCTTATCATTCTTTGTAATCAACCAATAACCTGGTCCTAAACATAGTAGATGTGTCTTCATCTTCTCTTTCCATCTGTCAAAATTTACTCCATCAAACTTAGGGCTTTCTTTCCTAAAAATTTTCATGGATCTCCTTAAGCTGTTAAACTTTCCTTTCAAGGACCTTCTGATCTGATACCAATTGTTAGAAAGTAAAGTCCACCAAGATAATTGAGAGGGGGGGGGGTGAATCAGTTATCTGATAATTATAACTTTTATCAACTTCAATAGCATTTAACCATGTAAGCAATATAATTACCAACCATAGAAAGATATTCATACACAATGACACAATAACACAAGATATGTTGACTAGGGAACCTCTTAATCAAAGAGTAAACCCCGGTGGAAATGATGCCCACAAAAGATGCACTAATATGAATATTCCCTATGAAAGGATGGACTCTATTAGGAGTCTTATGAAATACATTCAGTAGATATGAATCCCTGTTAGGAGATTTTGAATCCCTGTTAAAAGATTCTAACCCTGTTAGGAGTTATGGAAGACAGAAGGACCCACTGCCCAAACAACTTCAATGGTAAGATCATTGAACACACTATCCAACTGACCTTAAGATTATTCAGTATAATAATATGAAATATGTTACCTCCTTACTATACCAAACTGCACTCACTGTTACATCATATCTCAATTTTAGATCTCTGTACTTCACATATCTTCCTTCACAATTTCGCTCTCATACTCTTCACTTCATGCATACCGCATCACACATCATCACTAAAACTATATTACAATTATATTTCCACATTACAAAAATTAAATACATTCCTTCCTTTATACCACACTCAAATAATTACAAATGAGTCAGCACACAATTACAAAATAAAAGTTTCCACATGCTACACCAAAATTACATAAAACTGTCGGCTTCCAAATACAATAAATCTTCTCTCATGTGAGCTCAAAGTTTGCGCTATCATCCATGTCACTATCAATGTGTCTCAAACTTCCCTTTAACTTTGTAAAACTAGATTGCATCCCGATTAGGAGATATCATCTGATTTCCACAAACTGGTACTCAAGAACACTGCCTGAATATTGCTTCCACAAAAATGCTCATAACTTTCATGAATAAATGAATTACTGTCTGTGCTCTTAACCATAGACATATAACATATCAAATAATATAACCTCAACATCACATTGCTCCAACTACAATATCCCACGTGCGCTAATCAAAACACTGTCTGCTTCTATGCGAGTCTCCGGAAGATCACTGTGTTGACATCAATGACAATCATAGTCATGAATGCAACAACAACTGCTACAAAATGACTACCAAGAATTCATTCCTAACAACCTAAATAAAGAAATCGAGAAATTAGGGTTTTGTCCAAGTTTTATTCTTAGGGCTAACCCTAATTTTGAAATTAGGGTTAGGGTTGGCTTATGGAGCCATTTTTAATTTTGAAATTTTAATTATGTTTTTTCCTTTAATTTTGGTTTAGTCCTTTTAAATTCTATTTAATTTTATTTAATGGCAGATGACTTTACACAGTCACCTTTTTTAATTATGATTTAATAATAAGGTAAACGTACAAAAATCTGTCACACTTTTATAAAGGAAAAGGTCAATAGCACACAATTGTTCAACTTTAACAACATAAATGTGGCATTTGTGTTTAGAATTTGAAAATGATGTAAACTGACGATATGTGTAAAATTGGATAAAGTTTATGCCTATAATTCTTTTTAAATTTTTTGAACAAGATCTGACATAGTTTTTTAATTTTTGAAGTCAATTATTCAATTGCTGAAAAATAATGAAAATCTGGGGTCTAGTTTCCACCAAACAAGTATATACAAATATATTTTTTTCCCTATAATTTCAAAATATGTTATAGATGACATGTATAGCTAGTGTAGAAAAGAAGTGTCATGCCCATAATATTTTACTCTAAAACCACACCAACTTTTTTTTTTTTTTTTAAGGGAAATTTAAGTCCAAGTTTATGTGGCAGGTTAATAGGTGACTCTGACAATAGTTTGCAAAGACTCTGAATAATCAAATTTGTTAACCACTGTCAGTTTCCAAAAGGTCACTATCTAGTTTCAATAGAGTGATCCCTTACTAAAATTAAACTAATCACGATAAGGTCACCCTACTAGCTATATCTAGGGCACATCCTCGAAAAGTCAAATTATCTTAAGTTTATCTTAATTGTGATGCTAAGAAGAATTCATTAATGGAAGGTTTCGTTAATTGAGTTTAACGAATGATTCGTTGTTATAGTAATCACATAGGTTGTTTAGAGTTAAGAGAACATTGCCTAAAATATAATGTTCTTATAATTATTGATTATCGATTTCGGTATGCTTAAACTAATATCAACTTTGTTTATTAAAATTATAAAGATAATGTATATTGACCCAAAATATGTTAAGTTATAATAACTCCTAACTAACAATTCCATCTAATAAATGGTTATAATTTTTAAAAAAACAAAAACAAATGTTAATTAATTAGTTATTATAATATATTAATTAATTAATATAAATAATAACTAATTTAAAAAATCAAAAAATATTAATTAATAATATATGAATTTATTAATTGCTAATAAACAATATATATTAATAACAAATAATAATAAAACATACTAATTGAATAATTAAATAAATAATTAAAACAATGAACAAAATATCAAAAGTAACTACCTAAGCTAACATCCTAGCTCCCTACCCAAAACATCTACTATCCATTCCTAACAAAACACCTTATTCCCACCCTTGGCCACGTGCCAAGAGGGAGGGGGACCACAAAACACATGTCCCATAAAACAAAAATTAATTCAGCCCCCAAAGGCCTGCGCAAGTTTCAAAGGAGAGGGGATTTTGCTTAAAGAAGGGTAAGTTAGGGGGGGGGCCACCAAAAGAATTTCCTAAGGACTTTGCTTGACCAAAGTTTAAGACTATCCCAAAGAAAGCTAGCGCAAGTCTACAAGGTGATGGAGATGTTGAGCGCATGATCCAAGGTGGAAGCTCTCTTAGCTAAAGGGATGAGAGACATGTCAAATAAACCTTATGATAAATGCAGTCTTAGTCAAGTACACTGAATGGAAGTGCAAAGGCCAATGAAAACAAGGATATTATTTTCTATGACAGACCTTTCCATCTCCTGCGCCACTTTTTGGGGATGCAATAAAAAGTGTGAGGAGAAATATATATATTATTATTTATTGTTTATTTTGACTTTGAATTGGCATGTTTATATTTTATTATATATTGCATTTCATTTTGAACAAGTAGAAAATTTATATAGTAAAATAATGACTGTGGCAATGGAATTTGTAGGGGAAACTTTCCCATACAAATTTCAGAGACTTGTAGGTCTCAATTGCCAATTTTTATTTTTTTGCTTTGTTTCTCTTATAAATTGTTTGTGTTTTTCCAAATTTATTCTCCAACTATTCATTTGATTTAAATTTGATAAAATGCTTACTTTTAGATGGGGAAATTGGTTTCTCTATAGGTTACTCTTAAGCACTAAAATTTCAATTTATGTTTGCATAATAAACTAATGATTTTCTCATCCAAAATAACAAGACAAGCTCACAATTTATTTGCATGATAAAAAGGATGTGAAATAGAGATTGATTTTTTTTTGAATCAATACATTTACACACTATGATCCTAAAACAAGATTTATAACATAATGAGAGTTCTCTTTTCATTTCAATAGCCTTCATTGTAATACATTGTAAATGACATTTAGCAAGAAGGAAATCTATTCTTTTCTTAATAACAACTACATCTTTTCACTACTATCTCAAAGAGAAACTTCTATTTTTACATTTGAAAACACTCTATTCTATGGTCCTTGCTTTTCATAAGAACAAAATTATGCCATAACATAATAAAACCATCAACAAGTTTTACAAAACACCTCCTCACATCTCATTACAACAACACTTGATTCAACACATGCCTTGGAGAGTGAATCTCCATTACAAAATTACAAAGCTCATGGATATCACAAGATATCTTTTCAAGGATTCTTTCACAATAAAAAGTACTCCAACATAAAAATGATAACATCTTCAAATCTTCACAAGGTTACATCTCCATCTAAGAAGACTTCATGGCTCCAAAATCCTGCAATAAAACACAACACATAGGCCAAGGAGTGCTCACCTCCCAACCTAGGCTTCTAAGAAGCCACCCCCGAGCTTGGGGAACCATCAAGAGACAAGGGAAAACACTCAAGCAATCTCACAACACAAGGACATGAAGACATAACTACATGAAAACTCCCTCCCAAGTTTGTTACAAAGAGTCTCAAATGAACTCACATTGGGTGAAGGTGGAACTAAACCAAGAGGAGAAGCACATCTATTGATGGGAACTAAGCCATCACTTGGCTTCCTCATCAAATTTTCTTCTCTACAACACAACTCCACAAAATAAATCCTTATGACCCCCATTCAACAAAATGTAAATAAAGATGACATGGAGCCCATACTTCCATGTTCATCCCTCTCCATTCCAAGGAGAGACTCTACACTCTTGGATGTCCCAACAAAGCCCTTCACCCTCAAGGCTACTCTTCCCTCCCAAGGGTGAGTGTGGCCTTGAGAACTCCCTCACAACACACTACATTTCACATGAAAACAAAGGAAAAGTTCAAGAGCAACAAGAATACTTCACATTCACAATGCTATGAAAATCATGAACATATCAAGTTCAAGATTTCTCATAGCTTACAAAGAAGAACACTACATAAAAACATGAATCACAAAGAAATAACTCCATTACTACAACATACAAATTCACAACACAACACTACAAGAATCCATATTTTCATTATGCATACAACAACTATTATTCAAGAGAGCATTTTCTCTCAACATGAAAAGGAAAGAAAAACTTCAACAACTAAGAGAAGTGAACCACCAACCTTGATCCAATGCTAAAGGAAGATAGTTGGAGATGAGCTTTTCCCAATATCCCAGGTCCTCCAATTTGGCAAAAATCTCTAAATCTAGAGAGTGGGTGTCAACCTTTTCCAAAGGAAGAGGGCCCTCTAAAAAGGCCTCCACACACTCTCCTATGGATAAGGCTTGCATTCCTATTGGGTGGTCTTCCCAAAGGCCCTTACAAGGTTTCCAATTTTGGTCTCTTACAATGGTAAGCTAAAAAGGTGGAAAGAGGACTTCCTTCTAAGTGGGTGGTGATCTATCCAAAGCTTGGTCCCAAAAGTTGATTCTCGTCCATCTTGGGAAACCAACTTTTGGATGGGTCATTTGGTCAACCAAGGGTTATCCTTTGGTGAAAATGACCCTTACCCTATGGTATAACAAGTGGGGTAACTAAAAATGGTCAAAACTCTCCCCTAGGTGCCTTTTTAACCTTCCAAAAGTGCAAGCAAAGTTCAAATTCGAAATTCAAGGATTAGACAACACTCTAAGCTCTCTAATCAAGTGGTCTTCATGGGTATCGTAAAGGTACCTTCGTAGGTTAGTGTTCAACCAATCCCCAAGTGGACATGTCATGGCCTCATGTACACAGATGTGTCAAGTGACACAATACAAAAAGACACTTCACATGCCATGTATATATCCACTTGGGCTCTCTCATCAAAAATAACATTCACAAATACATATAAATCAAAAACATTCATGCATCACACTTTACAAAATAAATACATCACAACGAGGTTATTGGCTTCTCACTAGAAGCAACCTTGGCTCAACAGATATTCACAATAGTCTCTGTGATGATTCCCCGAATTTCCATGGCCTATCTCCTTGCACACTCAATTCCAATATTAGTAGTCCAAGGAAATTAAAAATGAACATGTAAATACATAGCATTAGTAATCAAGTAATTCATCTAACAATTCATAAATTACATGACAATTGATTATCCACAACATACAACTCATCTTAAATACTTAATTCAATTAAATTCAAACATAAACATCGCATACATTTATAATTCGATTGCAATTAAACATTATCAGCATGTCATATTCATTCATCTATACAACACATCGTGAAGTATTCAATTCTTCACTAAATTAAGTATGTAGCGTATTGCATATCCAATTCAGTTGAAATTAAATGTCATCATGACACTCCTACACTTCCCCTAAGTAATTAACATTTTGATTCATAATAGAAATCTCATCGTATCATATTCGAATCAAATCTCCATTTCCTAGTTACTTACATAAGAGTATAAAATCCATCACTTCATCCAACATTCATAAATCAAAATACCATAATTTAGAATTCACATTTATATCATAAAATAGTCATCAATAATTCATCGCCTAGTATTTAACCCAAAATGAAATACACACCTCAACCTAATCCATTTCTTGATTTCATTTTCCTAACAACTCCTATCGACATAAATTCCCTAATTGCTCAACTCAGTATTTCATCTAGATCAATCATCATTATGTCAGTCATAGTGTATCATACAGTCAACATTGTGAGTAAAGAAAGCATCATAAAATGTAGTGTATTCTCATCTACTGTAATCTAATCTCTGACCCTAAGGAGTAAAATTGACTAACTAGTCAAAACATCCAGCCAATTACTAGGTCTACCATAACGATAATGTAAAAGCTATGACGGGTCTAGGGTGAGGCCTCACAAGAAGAAAGATTGGTTTTCGATGTATAGTTTCTCTGATATAACTACTCAAAGTCGAACTTATCCAAAATCGACAATTTTCATCTCCTGTCAAATTTCCCCTATTAAATCTACACCATTTAGAAAAAAAAAATTATATATTCTTGAAGAGGACTCTCTCCTCTAATGTTAAATATAAATTTTAATTTTTTATATATGATTTCCTATTTTTTTCTTTATTTGAAGCAACATTTTCTCAAATGTTAAAATACCTACTTGTAGTATTTTGAAAATTATAATATATTAGATCTAATCAAAATACTATAAAACTTATATGACAATAATCTTGACATTGAGCTCTAGAAAAAGATATTTTTATATTTTTTTTAAAAAAATATTATTAAAAAGAGTAGGAATTATTGAAACATCACTTTTCTGAAATTATTTTATTTCTTTGGTAATTGGACCCAAATTGGTATAAAACATGCATTTAATAGACATTGTCAATTGGAAGAGTTGAAGCACTTATCTAATGAATCTAGCTAGACCATATGTTTAAAAAATAATATTTTTTAGTTAGAAATATTCAAATTCAATTGTGTTGATAAGTTAGCCTGAAACATGACACAGCTTTGTGCTTTTACCCTTACTATTATTTTATTCTTGAGATTTTAAACATATTCCCTTTAATTATAAATTTTGGGATTTAAAATATTTGAATATTCGATAACTGATTTTAATTTATTTTTAAATTTAATAGTTATCTATTATTAATTAAACGGTCCCTTTAATATTTTAATATTATTTCTTGAGATTTGTTATTTTTCAGATTTAAAATTTAATATTTATTTCTTATTGAATACTATTATTATTTTAATATAAAGTTGGTGATAAATTTATTAATTAATATTTAAATTGACTTTATTATTTTAAATAGGGGAGATGAATTAATTATCCATGGTAGGACTCAGGTAAATTATTTCTCTCTTAGCTTTTGGTGCAAGAGCACCTAGGAGAACCCTTGGATTGGATTGCTTAGGTTAGTCCATCCATTGGTTTTTGGTGTTGTGTGTGACTTAGGTCAGAGTTTTGGTGTGTTGTAACACAAGCTCATGTTGACCATTACTTTAATGCATTAGGGTCTAGGTCATTAGGTCTTGGAACTCCTAGAAACTCCTAGAAGTTAGCAATCAGTGGCTAGAAAGTTGTAAAGCCCTGATTAGTGATTGTGTAAGGATGATGTCAGCATGATGTCATTAGGGTTTAGAGAAGGTTAAAATCATGTTTTAGTCTTGGTCAAGGTCCCAAGAGTGGATCATCATGTTTTTGAGCTCATTTGTTCAATTTTGTAAAAAGTTCTCAAAAGTTGCTAAAAGGTTACAAAAGTTGCATTAGCAGCTTTTACAACTTTTAAATCTTGCTCGACCAAGTTAGTTATTGGTCCCCAACCGATGAAGGAGAGACCTAATATGGTCCTAAAGACATAATGAGTATATTTAAGACTTAATTTGACCTATTGTAAAGGTTGATCATTGTAAGTATGGATAGAGTTAATAAAAAGAAGTTTTTGTTTTGTATTTTGTGTGGATTTTGAGTAACAGTGAATTAAAGTAGGCTTTCATGGATTATATTGAGCACTATAACACTTTCATGTTGTAATGTAGGTTATTAATTGGTTGTGCATTTCTTTAGTTTATCATTTTGTCATGTTTTGAGTGTTTCTTGTAAATATTTAGTTTATTTCACTGTCACTGGTTTCATCTAGGCAATTTTTGTGAATGGAGTCATAGCTCATCTTCCCATCATGGCATCAGTACAACTTCTTGGGATTTAGGAGATGACTCCTTGTACTATATGCATGCAACAAGATGGGCTATGGAAAGCTAGCACAAGGTTTTTTCAGTAATGCCCTAGGCAAGCCAGAGGTGCATGACTAGGAGAGACAGTGAACTGCAACAACAAAGAGAGGGATTGAATGCTTTGATTGCTTCAATCTAAGCACATGGAGATGATGATATATGTATGAGAAATAAATATTCCAAAGGAGAAGTCTTGGTGAAGAGTGTATGGAGGTGGAAAGACAAACCCTTGAGGTCATTGTCCAGTTTTCTTAAAAACCCTTAAATATAGGCCTAAATATAGCAACCCACTATACGGATAGGTTGGGGAAGTGAGACTAGAAAAATCTTAAGGATCTTCCAAAAGGGTATTAGGAAATACCATTCGGTTTCCATCTTGTTAAAGTTAGGAGCCAAAAAGGAGTGTATTAGGCCTAATTCCTTGTAGCCTTATTTGTGTCAATTTAAAGCCAAATCATGAAATTGGTAGGGGATTTCATTGCAATTTGTGATGTTAGGCATGGTCATGTACCCAATGCCCTAGATGTAAGTCTTCTCTCCATTTATTGATTGGTCTTAGTCAAATTTGGACAATTAGGGTGGTGGATGTAAGAAGACATCCATAAAGCATGGTGGAGATTGTGTGGATTTCATTTTTGGTGTGGGAAAATTGAATAGGAGAAGGATTGTGGGAAGAATCCTTAGTGTTAGGGTTAGTGAAAGATCCTATTAGGCTAGAGAAGTGGCCTAGTGAAGACCCTAGAAGAAAATAGGGTAGAAGAGCAAGATTTGTCCTTATATTAGATTGGTATCAGAGCCCCAAAAGATTTGGGATTTTCTTGGTGAATGTTGTATTCACATGCAAGTGAATAAGTTAGTTCTCCTAAAATGGTGACTAATGTTGATCTTGCAAGGGAAGTAGGTGAGAAAAAGAGAGAAATGGATGTGTAGAAGGAAAATAATAGGCTCCTTGAAGAAGCCTTAGAGGAGATGAAGCTATAATTGGAAGAAGTTGCTAAAGATAAAGACAAGAATGGGTCAGTTAGAGAAAAAAGAAAAATAAAGATTGCAGAGGAGGATATAATCCTTGAACTTGATCCTCCAATAGCTGATGAGCCATTCCTCAAAACTATCAAAGCATTAGAAGGTATACCACTATTTAGTGGAAAGATGGACATTAAAGCAGTGACGGAGTGGATTAAAGGAATGGAAAACCACTTTGAGTGTGAGGGTGTGAAAGAAGCCCAAAAGATCAAGGTTACAAAATCAAGATTAAGAGGACCAACATTGACATGGTAGAAATATCTACAAGATGAAAGAGTGAGGTTATGTAAGAAGCCTATAGCCAATTGTAATTCCATGATGACCAAAGTGAAGGAGAACTATCTGCCAAAGGACTATGAGATACAGTTGCATAGAAAGATACAAGGTCTGAAATAGAAGGACATGGATGTGGTCTCTTATACAGAGGAGTTTCATAAATTATGGCTAAGATCAAAGATTCAAGAAGAGGAGCTAATCAAGGTTGCAAGGTACCTAAGTGGACTAAAGTGGTACATCCAAGAGGAGATCAGTTTGTGGACTCCTACAAATGTTCAGAAATGCCACCAATTAGCTTTAAAGGTGGAGGAAAGAATAGGAAGAAGGGAGACTCTAGTTTCAAAGGTAGAGGTAGAGGAAGAGACCAAAGAGGATAGAGAGGTAGTTATCAATGTAGAGGTAATGAACAAAGAAGCCAAGGTGAGTCAAAATTGACTGAGCATAGTGATGAATCCAATCAAAGAGGAGGTTATTCAAGGGGTAGAGGAAACAAAGGAAGCTTGAGTAGAGGAAGAAGTTCAGGTAGAACTAACTCATACTTTGCAAGTATGAACTGTTACACATGTGGACAGTTGGGTCATCCTACCTATAAGTGCCCTAATAAACCTACTTCATCAAGCAATGATAAAAGGGTTTCATATACTCATGAGGATACATCAAGTGTCAAGACTCCTAAGGTTGATCACATTGAGTCAGAGATGGGAGAGAACTTGATGTTTAAAAGAGTTCTGATCAGACAACCAGTCAAAGATGAACCCAAGAATAGGAGGGATTTATTCAAAATTAGGTGCAAGATTTTGGGCAAAGTGTGCAAGGTTATTCTGGATTTATGCTCCATAGATAACATCATATTAGAGGAGGTAGTAAAAAAACTCAAATTGGCAAAGATACCTCATGTCAATCCATACAAGGTGACATGGTTGAACAAGGGGAAAAGTGTGTTGGTAAATGAACAAACTTGGGTTGAGTTTTCTATTACAAGGTATAAAGATAAATTGCTTTGTGATTTATTGTCTATGGATTCATGCCATCTACTATTGGGAAGGCCTTGGCAATTTGATAGGGGAGTTGTCTATGATGGAAAGGAGAATTCCATCTCTTTCAAGAAAGATGGAAGAACATTTAAAATGTAGTCCTTGTTGGAGGAAGATGATCCATAGCCCAAGGCACCTAGTATTTTGTTGAGTGGTGGAAAAGAGTTCAAGAATACTCTTAAAGATAAAGCTTGTGAAGGCTATGCCATTTTGGTCAAACCAAATGAGGAGGAGAAGCCAAAACAATAACCTTTTCCATCATAAATCCAAGTATCACTTGACAAGTACAAGGATATAGTTAGCGATGGTACTCCTCCAACTTTACCTCCTAGAAGAGTGATAAGTCATCAAATTGACTTTGTGTCTGGTGCATCATTTCCAAATAAGGTAGCTTATAAGCTTACTCTAGAACAGAATCAAGAGGTGGCCAGATAAGTGTAAGAACTTCTAGAACAAGGGTTAATTAAGAAGAGCATCAGCCCATGTGTTGTACCAGTGGTGTTGGCATCAAAAAAATGTGGCAAATGGAGTTTATGCATAGATTCAAGGTTCATAAACATAATCACTATCTAGTATAGGTTTCCTATACTAAGAATTGAAGATCTAATGGATTGTCTTGGAGGAGCTATGCATTTCACCAAACTGGATTTGAAGAGTGGCTACCACCAAATCAGAGTGAAGGAAGGAGATGAGTGGAAATGACCTTTAAGACCATGTTGGAGCTCAAAAAATATTTTGAATTTTTGAGTCCATATTTGCAAAATTAGTCTAAGTGTCGGATTAGTGCCTTTGAAACATCATTGTAAGAGCTTAATTTGAAGTGCACGGATAAAAGGGCCTGTTGTTTTTCATGATGAGTCACTTGGATAGGGTGTTCATCACCTATAATTTGACATATGTAATAGGTTTGAGGTCCTATTTTAAAGCTCTAACATGATTTGGAAGTGGCTATTTGAAGGTTTTCCCAAAAATCTGCATTCTGTGTTTCCAGAATTTTACTAAGTAGCCCACTTTCAAGGTGTTCATCTTTTGCCCAGTTGGTTTTCATAACATGTAGGTTGTTGCATCATTTTATAGGCATGAAAGAGAGTTTTCACACCCATTTTTATCCCCCCATGTTCCTATTTGACCTATTTACCAAAGCCATTTCATTTGCAAATAGTTAAATCTCAGTGTGCATTGTCCAAATTTATGAATGGCCTACTTTGAGGCTTCCTAGTTTGCACCCAGTTCAAGATCAAGCATAATTGAATGTTGCCTTGTATTTTAGAACTAGAAGTGTAATTTCCTGAAGAATTTTAAGTCTCTCCCAATCCATCCGACCACTTTCCTAGAATGATTCCAAATCAGTTTTTTACATATTTCATTGTTTTAATCCTGAATATTTCTAACAGGCTGACTTTGGTGTTTAGTTGCATTTAGCCCTATGATCTTTTAGGTAAATTAATTGTGGATTTGTGTACCTTGTATGGAGGTGAATCAATGCCTAAGTTTTTGGTTCTTGAAGATCTTAGTTGGAAGGTTTCAAGTGCCAGTTCTAGAAGTGACTTATGTTGTTTTGGCGGTGCAGAAAGATTCAATTTTCTAAGTGGCCATGTTTGGTCATTAAAATCTTTTTCCTCAAGTATTTTCATGATTTCTCCTTTGACCAATGTACTTACATGTTGTAGGTAGGCATGTACTCCTGATGGCACATTCTTGTGGGGCCATTGGATAAGTTTTTGAGGCCGCTCCCAGATGCCAGTTAGTGTGGTTTGACAATTGCGCAAAGATGTAAAATGAATGTGTGATTAAAATTTTGATTGATCATGGTTATGTTTTCATCTTGAGGTTGCATTGGAGAGGAGGGGCATGGGCATGGGGAAGTGAGGAATCTGGGTGCAAAATGTCAGATGTTGTGACGATGATTGGGTTGAACATAGCAAACAAGCTGATAGAAAAGGTGCTAGTGCATATATAAGAGATGGGAAGCATGATGCATAACAAATATAGAGCCGATTCTGGTGGCCCTGTGGCACTGGAATGTGTAGGGGTTGTCAGAGATGGTGAAAGTGGCATTGGAGGAGCTATAGGAGTAGTTGAACAAGGCATCAAGACTCATCAACAACTACACATTGGGGAGCTAGATGTACTTGATAATATCTGTCCAGAGCCACATAACAAATATAGATCCAATTATGGTGGCCCTGTGGCATCGAAATGTGTAGGGGTTGTCAGAGAAAGTGAAATTGGCATTGGAGGAGCTGTAGAAGTAGTTGAACAAGGCATCGAGGCTCATCAATAGCTATATGTCGAGGAGCTAGATGTACATGTTCCTAAAGCTAAGCTACTTCCCAACAAGATGAAAGAAATCACGCGAGGTATCAAGAAAACCTTGAATGTGCCGAGAATCATGATGCTGGATGTGTTGCTATAAATCAAGGAGAGGATGGTTGCACTATGTGAGACCATGCACAATGCAAAGTTCAAGGTAGAGGTGGGCACAAAGTCTCTGGTGAGGGAGATTGAGCGGGAGATGCAGCTCATGTAGAGCGATAGCCGCCATGTGCTCTAGCTCATTGTGTAGGTCGCCATTGCCATGGGTATCGACATCGACCACTATTCCCTCCACTTCGAGGTAGAGAAGATCTTCCAAAAGAAGGAGGACCTAGAGAACCACAAGGAGGCCTAGGTCTACATGCTCGAGAAGATTCAGGCCTTCCTCTACCACTCCAGCATTGTCTCTATTTCTTCTAACTCTTCCCTCCCTCTTTTGCACTCACACTCTTATCCTGTGCCTCTCTACTTTTTCTACCCCCTCAACAAGACCATCATGGACAACCCCATCGATATTGAGATGGAATCACCTACAAGAGGTATGCCATTCATAAGTGGTTCAACAGTGACAACAACACCTACCCTATCACCAAATGTGAGGTGTAGAGCCATCATTTGATTCCCAACCTTAATCTATAAGAGCTCATTCGAGAGTGGAAAAAAATGCAAAGCCCACACACAAGACCAGGCATGAGATAAGATAAAAAATGTAAAGGGGGCTACATGTGGGTTTATCCCACATGCACCCAATTTTGGTCTAAAGGACTATTTAAATACACTAGTGCTCGGGTCTAATGTAAAGTGAAAGAAGACAGAGGCTTGCGGTTGCCTCTACCCTTGTGGGCCCACCCAGAACTACGTGCCAACTAGGCACTATAGACAAATTTTTAATAAGATATTTAAAAGTACTTGCACGATTAGTCCCACATTCACCATGGAAAGGAGATATGAGGTGTTTATATGCCCAAACACACACATCATAGTTTGAAGTAAAGAGGAGGCTCTGCATGTGTGCGTGCATGGAGGTGTCTCGAGAATCATGCTGGTGGGCTAGAGATAGGATAATTTTGCAGACAGGTGGTGGCGAGCGGGACTCGACATGAGACATGTAGTGTATGGTCGTGAATTCATTGAATCCTGGCGGTTAGTCCTAACATTTTGAATAGAAGTAATTTAGAATTACCTCTATTTGTGTAAGTGTGTGGGGAAAATGTAAGATTTACTCCTAAATCCAAATTCCCAAAGGAGAGATCCAATTTGATCAACCAAGAGGTTAATACACAATTGAATCAATCTATGAAGAATATGAACAAGAGAGAGAAACCCTATACTTCCCTATAGTTGGATTAAGCTTGAAATCTGAAATAATTGAAGTGCAAATACTAACCTTGAATTAGGGAAGATCTGGAAAATGTTGAATTCTAGCTTCTATATGAACTTTTTGAAGATTCCATCACTTTTTCTGGATTGGAAATGTCGAGGAGGACAAAACCCAGAAATCTTTTCTCCAAATTCACACAAGTCAACTTTGACCTTTTAAAAGGTCAAAGATCACATTATTTATTTGAAGTCTGATTCTGATTCTATTCACAGATCCTGAAAGATTGCCGAAAAAGGTATCTGAATTCGCTCTTAGATCTAAGATTTCACACCTGTACCTATAAGAAAATGGGGGTTTTTGGTTGTATGGAGGGGTTGCCTTGGTCAAACCCCAATTTAGGAATTAACCTTGAAATTGAATTGAAATTGTATTATGCATAAACAAAGTAATTGAAACAAATCACCTCGCTTATGTTGAAGTCCTTGTAGAGTATTCGAATCCTCAAATCCACAAGCAAGAATGCTTCAATGAATGTAGGATGTCTCCAATCAATGGTATTTTGATCTTCAACACCAATCTTGATTTGATCTTTGCATATGAGAAGGTTTGAATGAATGGAGAAGGATGGATCTTCAAGGGGGCTCCAAGGAGATTGAATCCTTCAATACCTAACAATGGAACTCCTTGATGAATGAATGCTTGAAGACTTTCTTGCACTTGAGAGCTTGCTCGTGATATTGCTTGAGTGTGGATGTCAAAATGAGAGAGGAAGGCCCCCTTTTATAGTGATCTAGGGCACACTCCTCTAGATGGGCCACCTTGAAGAATTAAATCCCAATTATGTCCTCACCTTTAGAAAATATACCTTGATTAAATACCATTAAAGGATTTACCATTTCGAAGCCCGAAACAGCCGACCCAGAAGTGGGAAATAATTATCCCGAAAGATAAATTACCAGCAAATGAAACTTTGAAATCCTAGCAAGAAGAGATCAAGGTCAAGGTTGACCCTAACCTGGTCAGGGTTGAGGTCAACCCTAACCTGGTCAAGGTTGAGGTTGACTTTGACCTCAAACCCTAACTTTGCCAGATTCTGCAACAAGAGTTCCAAGGGTGCCAAAAACTTAGAAATTGATGTCTGAACAGGACCCAGTGTTAGGAACAAACAAAAAATCCTTAGAATGATGTGATGATGGACTAAGAGGTCTCATTTCTGAATCCTACCTAGAAAATAGAGCCATGGAAAGAGGAAAATCAAGAAATTCCTTAAGACCTTAACCCTAATTTCACCTAGGATGCAGAAATCAAGTGCGGAGAAGAAGTGGAAAATGGGGAGAAAGCCAAATACATGCAAAGACCCAATCAAGGTGCTTAACATGACCCCAAACCACTTACTCAGAGGGTTAAATGCTCTTATCATGGAACTACTTCCATTTTAAGATGATACATTAAGCCCCCACTTTAGCAAGAGTATGGACTCGATGCAAACTCTTGGTAAAGGAGATAAAAATAACAAGATAATCTTATCGTAATCTAAGGGACAAAGAGAAATCCCAAGCCCCCAGGGACTCAAGTCTTCATCGACTCTTAAATCATAGATAAGAGAGACATCTCTAAAGAAAGAAAGAAAAAGTGTGATTACCTCGCCCAATGAGAACTTATGTCCCATTGTGAACCACACAAGAAAAAGGTGCAACCAGAAAGATGGAATTGAACCGCCTAGTGAATGTGGCTACTCACTAGTCAACCCATCAAGGATTTATCCTTAGGAATATCCTATTCCATAAGAATAAATTAAAAACAAAAAGAGATCCAGTCTTAAGGACACTCCCGACCTTAAGGGATCACAATATATGTGTATTTGAAACTGGAGGGATCAAGAAATCCTAATATAAATCTATACTTTAAGGATTAGTTCTTAATCCAAAAGAAAGATTGAAAACTAAATTTAAAGTGTGTGTCTTCCTCAGGATTTAGCAACTTATGTGCATTACCTTTAGAAGATTTAGCATGTTTTGAATTTTTTTCATAAGTGTGTGTGTAATAAGTGAGCAGAGCGTATGCCCCCATGTTAAAGTCATTGCTGACACTTTAACAGGAGCAATGGCTTTAACGAAAACATAAACAACTTCACTAATTATGTTTCCACATTGAGATGCCCCCAGAAGAAGACAAATCAATGGAAATATCAAAAAAACATACAGAGAACACGGAAGGGATCTACCTACCATGGGGTCAATATGATCATAAGATAATATATATATGATATTATTGCAAATGAATTGACATCATTCCCCAAAGAAAGTAGAACTACAATCACAAAGGAGGAAAGATTACATAAGATAGATGAAGGAGAATCTTTTCGAACCATGACATGGAGACCAAAAAGAATTAGTGCTACCATATCTCGAATCCAAGAAGATTACACAAGGAAACATTTACAAACAATAGCATAGTTACAACATAACATTGAACAACGCATAGAAGAATAGAGATACATATAGAAGAATTTGAACAACAGTTTCGATTCCTTCATCACCTTGTACCAACTGAGTAACAAGAATTGTATAAAAGAATCTAACAACATTTAGCAATCACAATACAACAGGCAAACACACAACAAAGCTACCATGAAGGACAAGCTGATCAAGCGTGCTGCCTACTTTCCCCATCTCATTGTATATCATTTAGGGTAGGTGGGTAACTTGCAATAGGGACCATATCCAATATAGTAGGAATGATAGCCAGTTCCAAATAGGGATCCTCTTGAGAATCACAATGTTCGATACTAGGTGTAAGAGTTAATTGAGATGAAAGCATATTCGGCAAATCAATGTCAATGTCAATAGTCTCATATTCATCAGTAACATTATCAGCATCATCAAGAGTATCTTCGTCATCCAAATTAATCAAAATAGGATTTAAAATACGAATAGAATCATCATAATCATGCATGTGAACATCATTATTAGTAACAACATTATGCATAGGTGTATCCGCAGAAAGTAGAGATCTTTTAGCTTTAGCATGAGCACGATGCTTTTTACAACATTCATTAGCAGATTGATTACATTTTGATTTATTTGAAATAGGTTGAGAACTAGGAGGAACAATCATAGGATCCTTCACAGGTTCTGTAGGAAGATCAATAGGATTATCAACCATAGGAGAAGCAATCACAGGATCTTTGATAGATTTAGTAGGAGGAACTTGATTAATAGAACTAGAAGCCATAGTTGAAGGAGGTATCAAAGGTGTAGGTAAAAGACCATGATTAAGATCCATAGAAGGTATGCCTAATTAAAGAATCTTACGATGCTTATAAGCTTGATATGATTGAAAAAGATTTTCAGGATGAGGAGGACATGAATTAGGTAATGAAGGCCAAAAGAAATCTAGAGCAGCACAATCTCTAGGCCTAGAAGGTCGATATAGACTATGATTTATTGTCTTCACTTCACCATCATGAATGAACTTAAGACACTTATGTATAGGTGAAGCATAGCATGCATGGCAGTCAACCAAGGCAAACCTAGCTTAACTTGAAATTGATCAGAAGTAGGAACCACAACAAAGGTAGTGTTCACAAGTTTTCCAAAAAGTTCAACTGGTAAAGTAATAGAACCAAATGAGGGATAAAGATTACAATTACAAGTTTGAATCCACACATCCGATGTATCATAGAAGTCACATTGTAAGCTTTTCATAAAAAGATTTTCTTCAGTGATAACATTAACTAAGGAGGTAAGATCAACAAGACAACCACGAGTAGGTATCTAAGCAACCCTAGCAGCAATGTAAAGGGGACCATCAGGAGCCTTAACAATCTCAAAGTCATCAAAGGTAAGCAAAAGTTCCTGAGGTCTTTTATCCTTAATTTGTTGTCACGGTTTAGGTGGAGGTTTCACTTTAGGTTTAGGTTTAACTAGAGGTTGAGATTGAACTTGAAGTGAAGGTTGAGGTGGAGATATAGACTTAGAAACATGCTCCACTTGATTAACGACATGATTAAGATCATCCATCTTTGAATCATATACAATTTCCATAGCAAATGGTTGAGCAATAGTATTAGTATCATGTGTAGGTAAAGGATTCGTATAGATTTGAAGGTTCTGATTAGGAGGAGAGATAGATTGATTCCCACTACTATCCAAATTATCAACAGATAAAGCTTTAGCATCAATGAGATCTTGGAACATCTCTCAGTATCATGACCATTCCGATGATGATATTGAAAAAAAGCATTTTGATCAAAAGATTTAGATGCAATCGTAGTAGGTAAAAGAGGTCGAATAGGAGGTAAAGTAATCATATTAGCAGCTAACAACCTATTCATAATAGCATGTAAAGTTTCAGAAAGAGGAGTAAACATATGATTTAATCGAAAATCAGTGGATGCAGAAGTGGCATTATGAGATGCAACAACAACTTGATCAGCAACTGCATTCGCTTGTTTGTTTATCTTGACATAATTATTGAATTTTTGAAACTTGTTTGGATTAGGAGTAGCATCACTCTTATCAACTGAAACAGGAGCCATTGGAGTGGTGCTCTCAAACTGACTCACTTGTAATTGATAATGATGAAGTGCTACACAAAGTTGTTGAAAAGAGGTAAATTCAGTAAGCAGAATCTTATCTCTAATATCCTTTTGCAAATTTGAAATAAACATACGTTGAATATCAATATCAGGAACATGATAGGAAATCTGAGCATGCAAATGCTTAAATCTACCAATAAATTCAACCAATTTTTCTTTAGCACTTTGTTTACAATGCATTAAATCATTCAAAGATACGTGCGGGCCAATATTGTTTTGAAATTGTTGAATAAAGCCATTAGCAAGTTGTGGAAAGGAATCAATGGAATAAGGAGGCAAGGAACAATACCATTGTAAGGTCTTGTCACGAAAGGTTCGAGCAAACAATTTGGCTAAAATCCTATGGTCATGAGCATAATCACTACAAAGGATTTGGAATGTTTTAACATGATGAACAGGATCTCCCTTTCCATTATAATTCTCAAGATGAGGCATATCGACTTGCTGAGGAATAGGAGTTCAGATAATATCCCTAGACAAAGGACTTCCCATGTCACATGTAGGAATACTAAACTTGTTTTGAGTTAACGAAGCAAGTTGTTGTTGTAAGGATGATATGGTTTGAGCCAAATTGATGATGGTGGAATCATTAGAGGAAATAGGAGGAGTAGCAACATTAGACACACTAGGTAAAGTGTAAGAAGTTGCAGGAATAGAAGACACAACTAGAGGAACACTAGGAACTACAGTTGGAAGTGGACTGGAATAAGTGAAAGGAACACTATGATATGAAGGTTGTGATGTAGGAAGGGACACGGGAGGAATACTCATAGGAATAGAGGGAACCATCACAGTCACCAAAGGAGGAGTATAGATAGGAATACTAGGTAAAGGATTAGAAGGAGGTTCAACACTAGTGATAGGAGCAGTGAAACCTAAATCTTGAGCCTCTTGAGTTAAAGGTTTAACATTGGAATGCACAAGATGAGTAATACCACGCAAGAGATTAACACCTTGATCACTATCATGGAGAACTTTCTTAAGAGCCTTTATAGCTTGAATGGAATCTTGACCATGATTTTCTTGAAGAAGCCAATTACCCATTTTATCAAGTTCAGTGGAAATTTTTTGGACTTGTTCAGGAGGAACCCTTAAAGCATCATCCTCATCATGAGATGAGTGAGAAGAGTTTTTCTCCATAGTAGGATTAGAATCATGAAGAATCAAGTTATCATTGGGGATCCTAAGGAAAGGAGAAGATTCAGACTCAAAGGCACCCATGAGTCTATGACTTCTTCTAACCGGAATGTTATAAGTAGGACTAGTGGTAGTAAAGCTCATAAACCAATATAATGCAAATGAACTAAACTAAGAACACATAAAGCATGAATATGAAATCTAATTAGCATGCAAGATCAATCACAAAGAACAAATCTAATACTAACAAGATAAAAGGAAATCTAACACCAAAAAGAAAGAGAGTAAGCTAGTCGGGTTCACCAAAATGAATAGAAGTGATTTGGAATTACCTCTATTTGTGTAAGTGTGTGGGGAAAATGTAAGATTTACTCCTAAATCCAAATTCCCAAAGGAGAGATCTAATTTGATCAACCAAGAGGTTAATACACAATTGAATCAATCTATGAAGAATACGAACAAGAGAGAGAAACCCTATACTTCGCTATAGTTGGATTAAGCTTGAAATCTAAAATAATTGAAGTGCAAATACTAACCTTGAATTAGGGAAGATCTAGAAAATGCTAAATTCTAGCTTCTGTATGAACTTTCTGAAGATTCCAACACTTGTTTTGGACTGGAAATGCCGAGGCAGACAAAACCCAGAAATATTTTCTCCAAATTCACACAAGTTGACTTTGACCTTTTAAAAGGTCAAAGACCACATTATTTATTTGAAGTCTGATTCTGATTCTGTTCGCAGATCCTGAAAGATTGCCAAAAAGGGTATCCAAATTCACTCTCAAATCTGAGATTTCACACCTATACCTACAAGAAAATGGGGGTTTTTGGTTGTATGGGGGGTTTGCCTTGGTCAAACCTCAATTTAGGAATTAACCTTGAAATTGAATTGAAATTGTATTATGCATAAACAAAGTAATTGAAACAAATCACCTCGCTTATGTTGAAGTCCTTGTAGAGGATTCGAATCCTCAAATCCACAAGTAAGAATGCTTCAATGAATGTAGGATGTCTCCAATCAATGGTATTTTGATCTTCAACACCAATCTTGATTTGATCTTTGCATATGAGAAGGTTTGAATGAATGGAGAAGGATGGATCTTCAAGGGGGCTCCAAGGAGATTGAATCCTTCAATAGCTAAAAATGGAACTCCTTGATGGATGAATGCTTGAACACTTGAATGCTTGAAGACTTGCTTGCACTTGAGAGCTTGCTCATGAAATTGCTTGAGTGTGGATGTCAAAATGAGAGAGGAAGGCCCCCTTTTATAGTGATCTAGGGAACACTCCTCTAGATGGGCCACCTTGAAGAATTAAATCCCAATTAGGTCTTCGCCTTTAGAAAATATACCTTGATTAAATACCATTAAAGGATTTACCATTTTGGACCCTGAAACAGCCGACCTGAAAGCGGGAAATAATTATCTCGAAAGATAAATTACCAACAAATGAAACTTTGAAATCCTAGCGGGAAGAGGTCAAGGTCAAGGTTGACCCTGACCTAGTCAGGGTCAAGGTTGACTTTGACCTCAAACCCTAACTTTGCCAAATTCTGCAATAGGAGTTCTAGGGGTGCCAGAAACTTAGAAATTGATGTTTGAACAGGACCCAGTGTCAGGAACAAATAGAAAATCCTTAGAATGATGTGATGATGGACTAGGAGGTCTCATTTTTTAATCCTACCTAGAAAATAGAGCCATGGAAAGAGGAAAATCAGGAAAGTCTTTAAGACCTTAACCCTAATTTCACCTAGAATGCAGAAATCAAGTGCAAAGAAGTGGAAAATGGGGAGAAAGCCAAATACATGCAAAGACCCAATTAAGGTGCTTAACATGACCCCAAACCACTTACTCAAAGGGCTAAATGCTCTTATCATGGAAGTGCTTCCATTTTAAGACAATACACATTCAAAGACTTGGAGAATTGCATAGTCACCATATCTTGTGATCTTGGTGTAATACCCCATAAATGGGCTATAGGTTCATCAACCTCCTACATCGACAAATCGAACAAAATCGACATCAAAGACCTAACCTAAGGCACATCTGCACATTAGTTCATTGAAACCCTAATTGATTTTATCTTAAATCTGCATCAAGGAATATTCCTATTTATCCTAATTATCTTTAATTAAATATTATTTGGTGATAAATCATAGTTATCCTAAAATTTGATTAATTGAATATTCTGAATATTTAATTAGTTAGATTTAATTATGCCACTTAATCATTTAATTAGATTTAATTATATTTATTCCTAATTTGTATTATTTAATTTTGACAATAAATCAAAATCCTATGAATAATTGATTAAATCCTTATTTAATTAATTAAAGCCAATTGTCAATATTTAATGATATAGTTTTGAATAAAAATTTGATTTAATAATTGATTAACTTATAAATTAATTATTTTAATTCCAAATCAGTTAAGTTGAGAATAAATCACTTAATTATTAAATTAATTCATATTAAATCATGCACAATCAGAAAAAGTAGTCAACTTTAAATCAATTATCAATTTCAATTTGTTAACTTTCTAAACTTAACATCTGATTATGAGTTGAAAAAGATAACTAAACTCTATTTGGAGTCAAAAAGTGCTTTTGCATGATTTTATGAGTTGATCTATTCCTAATTTCTTGTTAACTCAAAAATCAACCTGAGTTTATCAAGAGTGACTTATGGCTTTTCTCAATGCATCCTCATGCCCTGGATTAATATAAAAATAAGGCTCGGCTCTTCACAAAACACCTCCCTCAAATTTGCATCATTACTTTGGCAAATTTGCATCTGAAGAATCAAGCTTTTGCGAACAAGGCAATTGTGTGATCTTTGTTATTATTTTTTATCATTCATAGCATAGCATTGTTAGATCAATTTGCATATCATTTCAATTCATCTTAGATGAGTTTCATATTGAGTTTTTCATCTTATTACATTCAAAATCCAAAAATCTAGATTAATCTGCATTTCATCTTCATTTCTTTCAATCATTTAAATCCTTCATTTAGGTGTTACATTGTCACTGATCTCGGTCTAATCTGAGAATACCATACTCATGCCTACTAGAAGGCAGTAAATTTCTTGGTTAGCTTAGTTTCCTTTATCTACAGATTTTTTTGATTTGCTAACCTCTAATGTTTTACTGAAGTGTTGTGTCCATAGCTAGGTACAATTCACACACACATTTATGGCGCCCACCGTGGGGCCCTGAAATGCGTTTCCATTCTTTTTGATCAATTTTATACCATTTTCTATCAAAATTATGATTTTTATTTTTTATTCATACATTTTTCGTATGACATTTGATAGATTGTCATACCAGGACTCCCTGCCTATCGTACGACAGATGATCTGAAGTGTTGTGTTGACTATATGCAAACTGTCATACGAGTTTTTGAAAATTCATGTGTGTACTGACCCACTATCGTTTCGTGCTTGAATTTTCGTATGCATAGCAGTCCACTGTCGTATGATTTTTGGTACCATAATTTTAATTTTTGATATCAAAATTGCAAAAAATAGTATTTCAGATTTTTACAGCTAACCCTAACGATTGATATATGTTGTTTCTAATCTCTTTGCTTGTGGGATTTCTCAACAAAGCTAAAAATTAGGTAAAATCTACTAAGCGCATTGCATGGGAACTCAAGTATTCTACTACGATCTAATAACATTTTGATTTGGGACATAAAATGAACCTCTCACATGTCTAGCTTGAGTTCCTTTCCAACTTTCATAAATCACACTTCAGTTTTGGGCTATAAAACGAACATAGATTTTCTTTTTGCATATCTGTTACACATAGTAAATAGGACTTATGAGCACTATTTATAGATTTCTTGAGGAATTGGGCTTCATTTTCTAGCTTTGCATGCGAAGTCCTTCTCGATGATAAATCCCCTTATAGGTAGGGAGGATACTATTATATCTCACGTTCTACTTGGTTTGGTCCTCAACTTTGATCGGTATGTTCTCTCTTGGTCCCACTTAGAGAGCTCGATAGACATCATTGTTGACATCTCAAGCCTTAGTGAGGTGATTTTAATCTTAGCATGTCAAAGAATCTATCTGTTGTGTTTGGGTAAAAGTGAAAAGGCTAGAGGATTATGCTCTACTCCCTTTTTGGGTAGTATCAGAAACTTAGATCCTTGAATCTGGACTAAGTCCCCATGTGGTATATTTTGTGAGTCACCTTTAGAGAGGCTTAATAGTAGTGGACATTCCCTTTATTGGGTCAACCACATAGATAGAACCTCAAGCGGTGATAGCCGTTTTCACCATGGTAGCAGCAGCCGCTATATAAATGTCTTTGTGGAAGAAATCTCCATGAGTGTGGTCTCTTGTTGGGCTGTCAGATCTCCCTAGCAGCTTCTGATTGATTAAATTCTCAATCTATGTCAAAACCTCGATGCACCTAGATTGGATTTTTCCCTCTTGAGATCACAAAAGTTGCAAAGTCAGAGCATTACTAAAAACCCTAGCGAGGCCAAATTTTTTATTTTCTAGGACTATGTGCGTTATTGAAAAACTTTTGAGAACATACACAAGTAGTATTCTTAGGGATTAGCACAATAAGTCACTATTGCTTGTTCATGTGCAAGGTTGCTTTGCCCCTTGTTCATTGTTTTAAGACAATTGCTTGCTTCCCTTGCTTGTTGTTCTACATGCTTGATATTTACTTGGTTACTTACAACGAACGAACCTGAGACGAACTACAACACAGATATTCAAACTTGGACAAAAAATTTTGCAAACAATCTGATACTGAAAATTTGAAAAATTACAAATATGAAGCAAAGATCCTTTTTGGAGTCAAAAGTCATTCTGCAGTCCCAGAAAGTCATACGAGTTTTCCCAAAATTCATGCCAGAACCCCTAGATTGTCGTATAGGAGCCTATACATTATCGTACGAGTTTTGTCTAGAAATTCAAGCAAAAAAAAACCCCTGGTGTCAATTGTCGTACGAGCCTTGTCAACTATCATGCCAGAGCTAACCCAAACTTGTACGAGCCTCGAGAAACTCGTATCAAAATTTTACAAAGTTGTCAGAAACCTCCATAATTTGTTAGAAATCTAGTTTTTATAGCCAACTTCCAAATTTTGTCAAAAAATTCACTATGTCAGGAACATAGTAGAGAAACAAAAAAATCTAATCTATTTGCCTAAAGTGGTCTCTTAAGTTTGATCTAGCCTTCTGATCTTTCAATTTGAATCCCGCTTGATCTTGTGTCAAAACCTTGTCAACATCATCTTCAAAATCAATTCTCAAAATGGCTAAGTGTTGCGAGCTCATGTCCACCATCTTTTGGGCATCTACCCATACAAGTAGGGCACAATATCCTTCATTTATGTACAAATAAATCTTCAATCAATCCAATCTTGACAAGGTTGTGTCATTTTAATCTTCTTGAATCAAGTCATTCTTCAGTTTTTTTCATCTTTCTCTTTTTCTTCACCCAAGGTTAAGGTGGAAACTAGAGCATTATCACAATGAAAACAAGGAGAACAACCCAAATTCTCTTCAGCGACATCTTCTGTGATTGCTCAGACATTTCATCAACCCTACGACACTAATCTATTTGGAGAAGATGCTCTTGGCAATCTTTTCTTGAAAGGTGGTTATGTCACCCCTCCTGCATCAATTCACACAGGTAAACAACCAACCCCACATGAATCAATCCCTAATAGTCCTCACAATAGCACTATGTCTCAAGGTGGAGAAAACTAAGGCTCCCAAGGCCATCACTCCAATCATGGCAGAGATGTCGAACCAACACCCTCTGAAATTGACCAATATTAGAATGATGATAACTTCAAAAGAATAATGAAACACTTCTTGAGGGAAGACAGAGAGGCATACTTCCTAGAGTTAGTCCAACAAGGAGCCAAACTTCCTCCAAACTTTAATGTTGAATATATCATCACACAAGAGGAAGAAGCTCCAATCACAGCCATGATGAAACAGATGCGTGCCATGCAAGTCAAGCTCAACAAACTAGAAAAAGAAAAGGAACCTAAAGAGTTCTCCATAGAGGCTCTATGCCCTTTTCCATTTGATAAAGACTTGTACATGCCGCCATTCCCGAAAAGAGTGGA
Source organism: Chamaecyparis obtusa (assembly GCA_027943335.1). Taxonomy (NCBI): domain Eukaryota; kingdom Viridiplantae; phylum Streptophyta; class Pinopsida; order Cupressales; family Cupressaceae; genus Chamaecyparis; species Chamaecyparis obtusa. The sequence goes on along the minus strand of BSBK01007577.1, from coordinate 94,597 downwards.
AATGCCTAAATATGACAAATACGATGGAAACTCTGATCCCTAAGATCATGTCAAAGAATTATGCACTCAATCCATGGAGTTCATGCATGAACCAACCTACTTAATGCATCTTTTCCTGCAATCTTTGGGAGGAGCAGCTATTCATTAGTTCTCATAAATGCTTCCAACAATTAAAACTTTTGAGGAGTTGATCAAACTATTCTACTAACAATACTCCTACAGCATCCAGGATTTGGTCACCATGATCGACATTTTCAATCTGAAACAAAACTTGGGAGAACCATTCCTGACTTTCCTCAAATGATGGAGGAAATTTTTTTCACTATATGCTAGACCTATTCTAGAAACTAAGAAGCTGAAAATCTTCATCAACAATCTTGTTCAAAAAATTAACTACCATTTGCAAATGCAAAATCATACATCCTTTGATAAGATGGTAGAAAATGCAATCAAAATTGAGAAAGTACTTGTGCAAAAAGGAGACATATCACTTCAAAAGGACAAGTATGAATCTGGATCTAGTTCCAAAGATAAAGACAAAAATTGGAACAAGGATAAAGGCATCATCACAGATGGCATTGTTGATAATATTGTAATACCCCAAAAATGGGCTATAGGTTCATTAACCTCTATATCGACACATTGAACGAAATCGACATCAAAGTCCTAACCAAAGGCACATCTGCACATCATTGAATCCTAATTGATTATCTTAAATTCTACATCAGGGAATATTCCTAGTAATATTCCTAATCATCATAATTATCTTTAATTTAATGATTATTTGGCGATAAATCTTATTTATCCTAAAGTTTGATTAATTGAATATTCTAAATATTTAATTAATTAGATTTAATTCTGCCACTTAATTATTTAATTGAAGTTAATTCTATTTATTCCTAAATTGTATTATTTAGTTTTGACAATAAATCCAAAATCCTATGAATAATTGATTAAATTCTTATTTAATTAATTAAAGCAAGTTGTCAATTTTTAATAATATCATTTTTGAATAAAAGTTTGATTAAATGATTGATTAACCCATAAATCAATTGTTTTATTTTTCAAAATCAGTTAAATTGAAAATAAATCACTTTATTTATTTATTAATTCATAATTATCCATGTGCACAATCAAAGAGCAGTTAAACTCCAAATCAGAAAATCAATTCAAGTTATTGACTTTTTGGAACTCAACATCATTTTTGAGTTTTGAAGTTGATCTAAACTTCTAATTTGAATTAAAAAGCTATTTTTGCATGATTTGCATGTTTTTGTGAATTAAGTTATCTTTATTTAAAAATAACTCAAAAATCAAGCTGAGTTATTTGAGTGATTTATGGCTTTTATCCATGCACCTCTAAAGCCTTGGATTTCTATAAATTAAGGCTTCAGCTCATCCCAAATCATCTCATAATTTGCGAACTCATGCTGGTGAATTGCTATCTGAAGAATCAAAGCTTATTGCGAATCAAGGCTATTGTGAGATCAATTTGGTTTTTACATTCATTTAGATTCATTTTCATATCGTTGTTAGATCAATTCATTGCATATCAATTTCATCTTAGATTCTAGATTCATATCAAGTTTTCATCATATCATTGTATAGAAAATTTATTAAAAAAATAGATTAATTGCATTCATATTTCATATCAGTTTTGCATTCAAATCCTTCATTTAGGTGTCGTCAAGGTCACTGATCTCGATAACAATCTGAGAACATCATACTCACACCTATTAGAAGGCAATAAATCACCTGGTTAGTTTAGCTTTCAATTCATTGCACGATTTCATTTTTGCTAACCTCTAATATTTTACTGAAGTGTTGTGTCTACAGATCAGGTACAATTTTCACACACACAAATATATGTGCTCCATCTAAGGCACCTACTTTCAATCTCACTGTTGGCACCCAAGCCATCAAAGCCTCAAAGGTAAAAGCAACAGTATCAAACAAGAAGCCATCAGACTATAAAACTTGGGCTACAGATCCTAAATGCAAGTTTACTCCTCTTAGAGAGTCCTTGGAATCCACCATGAAAACTCTATTGGCCAACAAAATCATCACATTACTTGACATTCGACCATTTGATCCTGAAGTTAAACTAAAATGGTGGAAAGAGAACAATTTATGTGACTTCCATCATAATAAGGGTCATAAAAATAGTAATAGTTAGTGCTTAAAGCATCTCATTAAAGACAAAATTGATTCTGGAGAGATTGTAATTGACAATCATAAAAGAAATAATGATCATACAGCATTCACGGAACCATTTCCAAAGCACAATCAAGAAGATTTGTCTTCTCAACCTAATATGGGTGCTAAGGTCAATTATGCCTACTCTGGAGACAATGTTGTCATAAACATGGTGAAACCTTGCTTATCTGAACATTGCAATGTCATCACCATTATGTGAAAAGATAGAGATAATCAATCAGAAAATGCGGTTACTTGATCACAAGCTTAGGCGCATCTACAAGGACAAAACTTTGATTCATCAAATGTCCCTAAGATGCCTTTCAATCTTTCATCTACTTTTAAACAAAGGGTTGCCTCAAAATCATCAAATCCTAAAGACACAAGGTCAACATCATATAGTATTATCCAACAACTCCAGCATACCAATGCAAAAATATCCATGTTTGAGTTGCTTCGAATATCTTCTGCTCATAGGGCTATTCTAGATAAAGCTATGCTTGGTTCCAATGTTCCTGACAATCTTGATCTAGACAGATTCCAAACTATGGTTAATCATCTGACATCACCCCAATATATCTCCTTTTAAGAGGAAAATGACAATTCATTGAGTCATCCACATAACCAGCCCTTGGACATTGAAGTCTTTATCCAAAACTGTAGATTCAAACGCATGTTGATAGATGGAGGTGATGGTCTAAACATCTGTTCTTACAACTTGATCATTCAACTGGGATTATCAGAAGCTTCTATTGATCCTAAAAAGAAGATAACTATCAAGGCATATGATGAACAAGAAAGATCTAAAGGAACAATTGTACTACCAATTAGAATAGGGCCAGTTATCAGAGACATCACATGTCAAGTTCTTGATCTACCTTTGGCTTACACCATTCTTCTAGGGAGACCTTGGATACATGAAATGTGAGCTATTCCTTCCACATACCATTAGTGTGTGAAATTTCCTTATGAAGGAGTAGAGGTGACAATTCCAGCTGACATATCTCCAACTTGCAATGCATTGAAAGAAAGTGCTGACAAACTTGTTTCGAATAACAGAGAATCTTCCACTAAGAAAATAGACATGGCATCTACATCCAAGATAGATCACATTGCAAAAGAAGTCAAAATAAAAGACAATGGCATGGGAGAATATACTATGGAATCGGTCCTATCTCTAACATCTCTCCCTATCTCGCCTAAATCTTATGGATAGTCTTTGAAACAGCCAAAACCAGAATCTAAAGAACATCTTGCTATCTTTAAAGGAAATTTTGTTGTAGAATAAGTGTCCAAAAAGGAATTTGAAGAGGATGAAGTTGTGCTTACATGACTATACAAAGATGAGTCTCAATCCCAAATTGTTCAAGCATGTGACTCTAAAACACCAAAAATCCCTTCCAAGTCATATGGGCCAAGGGATAAATTGATAGCTAAAATGGCATATCCTAGAAAAGGACCTCTAGGAGTGAGAGGAAAAGGTCTCATGGCACCCATTACACATGCTGGTCAACCTAAAAAAGATACCACAAGCCTAGGCTATAGAAAGAAACCCTTTTATCTCAAGGGTAACTCCTCATGTAATAGAACAGATCAAACCAGAGGAGAACAACAATAAAGTAGAGGAAAACACACAGAGTGACATAGTATGTAGCATAGTATGCAGAGACATAGTAGGCACTCCATGTAGTCTGATGTGTAACCTTTGCCTACAATTGTCTATTCTCTACATGCTTCTCTAAGCACTGCCTCTCAAATCTATAACCAGAGTCACCTAATAATATCCTGCAGAGTCTGCCTCAGTCTAGGATCTACATCTTCAATAGGCATATGTGTGTCCTCAATAGGATAATTAGCAGCCTCTACCCTGCGCGCCTTGCGGCATCTAATCTCAACTTCTAAGTCAAAATCAACATCAACCTATGTAGCATCAGTCTCACCACCTACATCTTGTTGTGCACCTAGTACCTCATCAGCACACCTAATGCTACCTAAAGTACCACCCTCTCCTCTACTAGATCTCCTCTACAAAACTACAAGCCTTCCTGTTGTAGAACTTGGAGGGCGAGGTGGTCGCATCTGTCCAGCTAGTCTCTATGGTAGGGCAATAGCTCCAGGTCTCATAGGTGTAGGCTATAAAATCCGTATTTGTACATCTTAGCATCTCTAGCCTCAACCCATCGGTGCACCTATGACATCTACTACCTCCTCCATGGTAGGAATCAGATCTGCAGGATCAGAAAATAGATGCATAGGATGCTCTGCCAACCAAGAAATGAAAGCATTAGTAACCCCAGCATCAGCTACCTATGGCCTGTAATCCCACTCTCTTGGCACATATGAACTATACTCTTGAGTATAAAGAGCATAACATAATCAATCGTTCCATCCCAATCCCAGCTCTCAGACTAACCGTGCATAAGTAGCATGCTCCTATGGTGCATCCTAAATGATGTCATATTGCCTCCACACTCAGATAATAAGAAAACACTCAAGAAGAGTGGTAGATCTACCTATTAGTACCTAACTCTAGCAAAAGTAATTGAACTGAGACTGAGCAGTAAGCCATGCCTCAACTTGTAAATATGGTCTCCAAATGCAATAGGTCATGTCATCCAGGACACGCCTCCAATGCTCAGTAATACCCATGCGGACTTGTGTCACATATCTAGAATATACATAAATCATGGGCTCCTGCGGCTATCTCTGTGTCTGACATACCAAATGGCATATCAGGATGTGCTCCCATGCCCAAATTTGTAGAACTAATGCACTAGAAGCAAAACATTTGCTCTCCCGATATACTATCTCATGCATCTAGGAGAACATGTGCACGAGAATACACTATCCCCATCCTAGCTTAGTAGGATGAGCCATCAATCGAGCTACCATCGGGGCTCATCCCATTAGAAGACCATTTTATTGATGGTCAGACATGATGATCCCACCAATCATCCCTGCTATAATGCACTCTAATCTATGGGTCTACCCATATCTCTGAACTAAACTCTCCCATGAGATAGACTGAGTCAACTAAGTATTATCACCGAATAGTCTCTGAAAGGAAAGAAGACTAGAATTCCCCGAACTGACATAATCAAGATGAGGACCATGGAATGGTATACGCAATATCCTATAGACATCCTCAGGTGTGACTGTGATCTCTCCAGTGGGTAGGTGAAAATTATGTGTCTCTGAGTGAAATCTCTCTATCAAAGCAATCAGTAAACCATGGTTCACCCGAATCTCAAGAAAATGTATAAGATACTCAAATCCACATGAAGAAAGGTGCACTCTCATCGGATCAGGAAGTGACACGCACAATCTCTGGGTTGCCAAATGTGAAATCCAGACATGAACATTAGGATAGACGACCTAAACATCACAGAAATAGGGTAACCTATCAGTAACTTGGTAAAAAATTAGGCTATAAGTACAGAAATTAAAAAGTTGAATACTTCAAAAGGTACATTAAATGCTAAGGAATCAACCTATGAAATCAAAAAAATAAAAAATTTGACCAAAGGATTTGAATAACACTCATTGTTTTCCATATGAGTTTTTAGACTGGTGTCAAAACTCGTACAAGTTTCTACAGGTTCCCGCATGACATTCCATGAGTACACAACAATACACAGGCTCCCATACGACAATTGAGGGACCTGATAAAATATTGTATGACACATGGGTCCCTCTCATATGAGTTTTAGACAGACCCGGGATGACAATCTAAATGAAATTGAAAACTTGTACGAGCCCCAATGGACTGTCGTATAACTTTTCGTGATGCAAAAATAAAAAAAAATAAAAAACGTATGAAAAAGATCCAAAAATGCTAAAAACATGCAAAATTTGAATTCACAGAGAGGCACAGAGGTCCACTTATCAAGTTCCCGTACTGGGGAGGTCACTGGTCTCACCGGTTGTGCTCGAATTGGTGTGAAGAGACAAGTACATTGTCTATTTTCTCAGAGGGTTTCATTTTCCACAAAAATTGCACCCTTGGCTAATTTCGACATTCTGAACCCATTTTTAGGATCAAAATCAAAATCTGAGATCATTTACTATGTCAAAATCATAATTTAAAATTTTCATACCAAGGATGACTAACTGCTTGCATAATCGACCTTTGATCATCACAGAAATCCAAAATTCAACTTAGTTGATTATCTTACATCAAAATATTTGAAATTTCAACTTGGTCAACTCATGGTCAAACTTAGTCAAACCTGGTCTCCAAGACCTCCAAATGATGCAAACCACATTCTTGGATGTGTATAACCACTTCTAAAATCAATTAACATGCTTCTAAACCATTTATCATTGACTTTTCTTATTAGATTTAGATTTTCATCCTGAAGGGGGCATGGCATTGCACATCAATCAGATTTGTAAATTAATTTTTTCCTTAGTAATCAAGACAACAACCATGTCTAGTTCTTGATTCATCAAAAGACCTCATCACTAGGGGCACATCGCTTGGGGCATATCAGATTCATCAAGATCCATATCAATCTGGTATCCTAATCTATCTTGTAAATTGTATCAGCTTTTTGTAACCATCGGTTCATTAGTGTTATTTCCTTGGTTCTTCGTAGCTGAAGGGTTCAAATTTGGCATCCTTTCAATTCCCTTTGGATAATTAGGTCTGGGGTCACAACAGTCACTTCTTCATAATCATAAGGTTCAAAATCAGGTGTTTTGATACTTTTTTGTAATCATCGATTCATTGTTGCTATAGTTGACATCATCTCGATTCTTGGTCAATCAGGACCTAAATCAGTATTTTCCAATCTTTTAATTAGTTTTTGTCTCAAAATCAGTTAATCTCTCAAATCAGTTTCAACATAAAAAATAGATTAATCTTTGAACCACTACGCTTCGCACAGTAATTCAAAGAGGAGCAAAATGTAATACCCCAAAAATAGGCTATAGGTTCATCAACCTCCTACATCGACAAATCGAACAAAATCGACATCAAAGACCTAACCTAAGGCACATCTACACATCAGTTCATTCAAACCCTAATTGATTTCATCTTAAATATTCATCAGGGAATATTCCTTGAATATTCCTATTTATCCTAATTATCTTTAATTAAATATTATTTGGCGATAAATCATATTTATCCTAAAATTTGATTAATTGAATATTTTGAATATTTAATTAATTAGATTTAATTCTGCCACTTAATTATTTAATTAGATTTAATTATATTTATTCTTAATTGTATTATTTAATTTTGACAATAAAACAAAATCCTATGAATAATTGATCAAATCCTTATTTAATTAATTAAAGCCAATTGTCAATATTTAATTATATAGTTTTTGAATAAAAGTTTGATTTAATAATTGATTAACCCATAAATCAATTGTTTTAATTCCAAATCAGTTAAGTTGAGAATAAATCACTTAATTATTAAATTAATTCATATTAAATCATGCACAATCAGAAAAAGCAGTCAACTTTAAATCAATTATCAATTTCAACTTGTTAACTTTCTAAACTCGACATCTGATTATGAGTTGAAAAAAAGAACTAAACTCTATTTGGAGTCAAAAAGTGTTGTTGCATGATTTTATGAGTTGATCTATTCCTAATTTCTTATTAACTCGAATATCAACCTGAGTTTATCAAGAGTGACTTATGGATTTTCTCAATGCATCCTCAAGCCCTAGATTTCTATAAAAACAAGGCTCAGCTCTTCACAAAACCCCTCCCTCAAATTTGCATCATTACTTTGGCAAATTTGCATCCAAAGAATCAAGCTTTTGCGAACAAGGTGATTGTGAGATCTTTATTATTATTTTTGAGCATTCATAGCATAGCATTATCAGATCAATTTGCATATCATTTTAATTAATCTTAGATTAGTTTCATATCGAGTTTTTCATCTTATTGCATTCAAAATCCAAAAATCTAGATTAATTTGCATTTCATCTTGATTGCTTTCAATCATTTAAATCCTTCATTTAGGTGTTACATTGTCACTGATCTCGGTCTAATATGAGAATACCATACTCGCACATACTAGAAGGCAATAAATCGCCTGGTTAGATTAGTTTCCTTTATCTATAGATTTCTATGATTTTCTAACCTCTAATATTTTACTGAAGTGTTGTGTCCACAACTAGGTACAATTCACACATACACTTGGCAATTGAGGTGAGAAAATCTGGAGATTAAGAGAATAGCCAGCCGTGTGATCTCCAAATTGTAACCATGGTTAGAAGCTCATCTGGAGATTTAGAGAATAATCTATTCGCTCATTCTGTGGATAAACCCAGGGTTAGAGATTTGATTCAAAGATCAAGAGAATGAAGGTATTCGCCCAATCTCCAAACCAAGAGGTAAGTGCCATGGTTAAGTCTTAGCCAATCGGTCAGTGAAAAATGGCAAGTTTTGGTGGTTTCTATGGTAAAGTGTAGGAAACTAAGTATAAAGGGAAAATTTAAATGCAAAATTAAAACACAATGACATAGTATGCACAATAGGAATTAATTCAAAAATTTAAATGATTGAGAGTGCTCATAGAAAATAATGCCTAAAACCTTAATTTTTATCCAAATATAGGCATGTTATATGTTTCCAAAAATGGTAGAAGATGAGGAATCTGATAGCAATGATTAATCTCAGATTTGACTTAGTGGAAAAGAGTGTAATGGCTTGCATTTTAGAATTGGAATCAAATTTGTTTGAAATGATTGCAGGTACATTAGGCAGTTGGAGAGAATTAGTTTGAAGATCAAATGCAAATCATAGTTGGAGGAAAAACTTGGAGATATTTTGTGCAAAGAATGGACAGCTGTCAATTGGCTCTAACTGACCATATTCTCCTATATCTCAATTTTTCTTCATTGTTACTGGATGGTGGGATTTTCATTACAGAGGGAGTATTCTGGCTTTTGAGCCCTTGTTTTTTGAGGTTTTCATGGTTTCTTGATTGTAATGAACCCAATATTTTTGAATGAAAAATAGTGGAATCCCATTATTTTATTAGTGATGTCTTCATATGTATTGCATTAAATTCTTGTGTATTAGTTTGTAAGGCACTCTAATATGCTAGTTACAAGGTGACTGTGAATCTGTGTTCTTAGTTTCTCTCAAGAAGTGAATAAATATTTGGCACAATTCTGAGAGTTTAACAGTGTATGTGAATCTGATGTCTGGATAGAGGAGTGAGAGAATGATTTGTAAGGCACTTCATTTGGGTTTTATTTGTTTGGAATCATAGAATTTATGGGGATTTACTTCTATTTGACTTTGTTGCCCAATTGATCAAGCACTGGCCACTGCGTGTCTTTGCATCTTTCATCATCAAATCTAAAAATTAATGAACATTTACTTTTTTTTGAAGAACATGTAATGTCAATAGTTTGTATTTGTAGAATGCAATGAAGTTAGTGATTCTTTGAAGAATGAATCCTAGGTTAACCTACCTGAGTCTTGAACTCAAAGGGAAGAAGGATTTATCCTTGTCACCTGTGTCATTTTCCTAGTCCTTGGAACACTTATGTAATAGGGATCTTGCATAAGACTATTTGAGTGTTGACTCCCATATCTTACAGTTCTGAGAACTATCCACTTTCTTTGTCTACATAGTTGAGGTTATGTCAAAGAGAAGTTATCATAAAATGCAGATTCATGTTTGAATTAGGTACACTTGCATGAGTGTGTGGAGCTCGAAGTGTAGAAGGTTTGTAGACCTTGTCAACGTTAGTCTTTTCTTGTCCTCTGATTTGTAGGAAGAAGTAGATTTGTGCTAATTGGATAAAAATCCCATGTCTAGTTCTCATTGTCTCTTTTAGAATTGGAGGGTACAAGAAAATCACTAACAAAATTGGTGACTCTACTAGGGAACCATTTTTATAGAGTCATATTATTTTCAAAAATTGTTATATCTTCTCACCAAGTGTGAGTGGTGACTCCAAGTCTCTGTTTGATCAGTGTTTTGTAATATGAAATTGTGATATATTTTGTGATCCTAACAAATAGTTATATCCTGTGAAGTTGTGTTGTGTTTGCTGGTAAAGAAGGTTCAGATTTGTGAAAAGGTTTTCAGCTGATTGAGAATTTGTCCTCTGTAAAGAGGTGACGACTCTACCATAGTTTGAAAAGTGATTTGAAGGAGACTTCATATCAACATTTTGCACTAGCAGCAACACTTCCAGGTAATCTTTTATCAAATTAAAAACAGTCCCTAAATAGGTGAACAAGTCACTAGTGAAAAGGGAAATTAATATTGAAGTTTGAGTCTTATTTCTGGAGAGAAGATTTGGTTTCTAAAGAGTATCAGAAATATGTTGGGGTTTAATGAAGTCAATGGTTGCATGAATTTGAATAAAAATATTGTCATAAGAACAAGCAGTATTGTCTTGTCAGTATTGTGAAATGAAGTTTCCAACTTTGATAGATCAAGATATTGTTTCTAGATCTAAAAATTATCAGTTAGATTTAAAAAATTATAATGATGAACTTCATTTGATAAATAAAAGAATCCAATATAATTGCATTCAGATTTTAAGATGTGCAATAGGAGAAAGAAGATAAGAGTCTACACTTTCATATTACAAGAAATTTCTTGTAGCTTGTAGTGAACTTCCATTGGGCCTTGATTTTCAAGGATCCCAATATGCTAAATTTGTTTTAGAACTTGGTATCCCTGAATCAGTTAGTTGGATTGCATCCTTTAGAAAAGAAGCACTAGAAAATGTTAAAGAATGGATGGATTATTGTAGATGTTGAATCTAGTTGTGATGAGGATGTTGAATCTTGTGATGTTGATAGTGTAGGTTATTATGTTGATGATGAAATCTATGAATGTCAAGGAATAGAAGATGAACCTGCAATTGATAATGATTCCCTTGAGTTTGTAGATTTTCCCTTTTCTTAGCATGATACTAATGGTTCCTTGTTTCAGTTTGATGATGTTTTGTGTGAACATGAAGAATATGATTATAATGCAGATGATAGTTCCTGTAGTGATTACTTTGCACAAGGTTATGTGAGACAAGTGATTTCAACCCCTATTTTAGATAGGGAAGATATTTGCAGCACTAGTAGTGAAACTGGAGAGGTGAGATCATGTGAAGTCATGTGCTTACTAAGTAGTGAGAAAATTTCAAAACTCTTGGAGACTGAGTTTCAGAGGTATACTCCCAAGTTTGTTTCTAAAATTCCAAGCCTGGTAGATATAAGTTTTGATAAAGATGATTCAAGTGATAGCATGATGTGTGAAACATTCATGGATGTCATTTCTCCCATTTTTTATATGCAAGTGGATAGTACATATCATTGTAATGAATTTGATAATGTTATATTCGATGAGTATGATAATGTATGTACAAGTTTGAATTCAGATTTTCAAGAGCCTAGTGTTAGTGGTACTTGTTTACATTTTGATGCTGGAAATTATGGTAAGTCTGAATGGGTTTTCTTAGATTTGCAAATGACTAATGAGTCATTCAATGACAGTGCTTGTTCCTTCTTAGAAGATGCTGATGTAATTTGTGATCAATAAGTTTTCTCCAATTTTATGCAATCAAATATTTGTCTTGAGAAGTTCTATGTTAGTTTGCAAAGTGATGAGATAGAAATGGTTTATTCTTTTTTGCAAACTAATGATCAGTATGTTGATGTTTCCAGCCATGAATTTGAGTTGGAGTGTTTCATTTTTCAGCATGACAGTGAATATGAAGAGTGTGATGCTTTGATGTCACAAAGCGATCAGTATTTATGGCAGCTTGATGGCCTTGTCTTGCCAGATGATGGTGAGTATGATGATCATTTTTTATATGATATGTTGAAAGTGGATCACAATGTTTTTGACAGGCTGGATGAAACATGTAATTTTAGTTTACCTCTGCTATATGGAGATGAAAATCATTTATTTGATAGGGGTAAAAACTAATTAGAGTTTTGGATCTTTGAGCCTTTTTTGTAAATATTGTAAATCCTTGTACAGTTTCTTTCCTTTCAGTTGTGTGTGTCTTTTCTTTCAATAAGAGGGTTCCCTGTTTCAAGAGTGAAGAAAGTAAAAGTTGATCTTCTTTGGGTGGTCTTCTGTACCTAAGATTTTAGATTCTTTGCAAGCCCATAAGGGGCACATGTTCCTAGTCAAAGCCACTGTTGGAGCTCAAAAAATATTCTAGATTTTTTAGTCCATATTTTCAAAATTTATCTGTCGGATTAGTGCCTTTGAAAAATTATTGTAAGAACTTAGTTTGAAGTGCACAGATAAAAGGGCTTGTTGTTTTTCATGATGAGTCACTTGGATAGGGTGTTCATCACCTAGCATTTGACATATGTAATAGGTTTGAGATCCTAGTTTTCAGTTCTAATATGATTTGGAAGTGGCTATTTGAAGGTGTTCCTGAAAATCTGCATTCTATGTTTCCATAATTTTACTAAGTAGCCCACTTTCGAAGTTTGCATCTTTTTCCTAATTAGTTGTCATAACATGAAGGTTGTTGCATCATGTTGTAGGCATGAGAGAGAGTGTTCACACCCATTTTCAACCCTCCATGTGCCCGTTTGACCTATTTTCCAAAGCCATTTCATTTGCAAATTGTTAAATCTTTGAGTGTGCATTGTCTAGATTTCTGAATGACCTACTTTGAGGCTTCCTAGTTTACACCCAATTCGAGATCAGACATAATTGAAAGTTGCCCTCTATTGTAGACCTAGAAGTGTACTTTCCTAAATATTTTTATGTCTCTGCCAATCCATCCGGCCACTTTCCTAGACCAATTCCAAATCAGTTTTCTACATATTTCACTGTTTTAATCCTGAATATTTCTAACAAGTTGACTTTGGTGTTTAGTTGCATTTCACCCTATGATCTTTTGGGTAAATTAATTATGGATTTTTGTACCTTGTATGGAGGTGAATTAGTTCCTAAGTTTTTGGTTCTTGAAGATCTCAATTGGAAGGTTTTAGGTGCCAGTTCCGGAAGTGACTTATGTTGTTTTGCCTGTGCGGAAAGATTTAGTTTTCTGAGGGGCCATGTTTGGTCATTAAAATCTTTTGTCTCAGGTCTTTTCAAGATTTCTCCTTTTACTAGCATACTTACATGTTGGAGGTAGGCATGTACTCTTGATGGCGCATTCTTGTGGGACCACTGGATGAGTTTTTGAGGCTGCTCCTGGATGCCAATTAGTGTGGTTTGGAAATTGTGCAAAGATGTAAAATGAATGTGTGATTAAATTTTGATTGATCATGGTTCTATTTTCATCTTGAGGTTGCATTAGAGAGGAGGGACATGGGCATGGGGAAGTGAGGAATCAATCGATTGTAGAGGAATCTATGGGGGTGTAAAATGTCTGATGCTGGGATGATGATTGGGTTGAACATAGTGAACGAGCTGATAGGAAAGGTGTTGATGCAAATACAAGAGACAGGTAGCGCAACACATAATGTGCTATTTGCAAAGAAAAGGTTCAGGGAATTACAGAGCCACATAACGAAAATATAGCTAATTTTGGTGGCCCTGTGGCACCAGAATGTGTAGGGATAGTCAAAGATGGTGAAAGTGGCATTGGAGGAGCTGCAGGAGCACCTGAACAAGGCATCAAGGCTCATCAATAGCTACACATTGGGAAGATGGATATACCTATTCCTAAAGTTAAAGCTACTGCCCAATGAGATAAAGGAAATCATGCAAGGTATCGAGCAAATCCTAAACGCGCTGAGAATCATGATGTTGGATGTGTCGGTGGAGATCAAGGAGAGGACGGTGGCACTGTGTGAGATCATGTGCAATGCAGAGTTCAAGGTGGAGGTGGGCACAGAGTCTTTGGTGGGGTAGATCAAGCGGGAGATGCATCTCATGTAGAGCGACAACTGCTAGGTGCTCAAGCTCATTGTGCAAGTTGCCAATGCCATGGGTATCAACATCGACCACTCTTCCCTCCACTCCGAGGTCAAGAAGGTCCGCCAGAAGAAGGAGGACCTTGAGAACCAAAAGGAGGATGAGGCCTGCATGCTTGAGTAGATTCAGGCCTTCCTCTTCCGCATTGGCATTGTCTTTGTTTCTTTTGAATCTTCCCTCCCTCTATCGCACTCACACCCTTACCTTGTGACTCTCTACTTCTTCTACCCCCTCAACGAGACCATCATGGATGACCTCGTCGATCTTGAGATAGGCATCACCTACGAGAGGTATGCCATTCAAAAGTGGTTCGACAGCGGCAACACCACCTACCATATCACCAAATGTGAGGTGCAGAGCCGCTATTTGATTCCCAACCTTAATCTGTGAGAGCTCATTCGAGAGTGGAAGCAAATGCAAAGCCCATGCACAAGACCAGGCATGAGATAAGACAAAAAAACATAAAGGGGGTTGCATGCAGGTTTATCCCACTTGCACCAAATTTTGGTCTAAAGGACTATTTAAATACACTAGCGCTAGGATCTAATGTAAAGTGAAAGAAGATAGAGGCTTGTGGATGCCTCTACCCTTATGGGCCCGCCCGAAAGTGTGTGTCAACTGGGCACTATAGATAAATTTTTAATAAGATATTTAAAAATACTTATAGGATTAGTGCCACATTCACCATGGAAAGGAGATATGAGATGTTTATATGCCCAAACTCACACATCATAGTTTTAAGTAAAGATCAGGAGGCATTGTATGTGCACGCGTGTGGAGGTGCCTTGGGAACCATGCTGGCAGGCCAGATATAGGATAATTTTGTAGATAGGTGGCATCGAGCGGGACCCGAGATGAGACACGCGGTGCATGGTCCTGAATTCGCTGAATATCCTGTCAGTTAAGGTAAGAATTCAGAGAATGGGAGATTGCTTGGTCACATAATCTACCAATCCCTGGCAATTAAGCCCTAAAATTTAGAGACTTGAAGAATTGCATAGTCACTAGATCTCGTGATCTTGGCAGTTAAGGTGAGAAAATCTGGAGATTAAGAGAATAGCTAGTCACGTGATCTCCAAATTGTAACCATGGTTAGAAGATCATCTGGAGATTCAGAGAATAATCTATTCACTCATTCTCCAGATAAACCCAGGATCAAAGATTTGATTCAGAGATTAAGAGAATGAAGGCATTCACCCAATCTCCAAACCAAGAGGTAAGTGCCATGGTTAAGTGTTAGCTAATTGACCAGCGACAGATGGAAAGTTCTGGTGGTTTCTATAGTAAAGTGTAGGAAACAGAGTATAAAGGGAAAATTTAAATGCAAAATTAAAACAAGATGACATAGTCTGCACAATAGAAATTAATTCAAAAATTTAAATAATTGAGAGTGCTCATAGAAAATAATGTTTAGAGCCTTAATTTTTATCCAAATATAAGCATGTTATATGTTTCCAGAAATGTTAGAAGATGACGAATCTGATGGAAATGATTAATCTCATATTCAACTTAGTGGGAAAGAGCAGTAATGGCTTGCATTTTGGAATCAGAATCAAGTTTGTTTGAAATGATTGTAGGTATGTTGGGCAATTGGAGAGAATTAGTTTGAAGATCAAATGCAGATCAAAGTTGGAGGAAAAACTTGGAGATATTTTGTGCAAAGAATGGACAACTGTCAGTTGGCTCTAATTGACCACATTCTCCTATATCTCAATTTTTCTTCATTGTTATAGGATGGTGGAATTGTCACTGCAGAGGCAGTATTCTGGCTTTTGAGCCCTTGTTTTTTGAGGTTTTCATGGTTTCTTGATTGTAATGAACTAGAGATTTTTGAATGAAAAATAGTGGAATCCCAATCTTTTATTTGTGATGTCTTCATATGAATTGCATTAAATTCTTGTGTATTAGTTTGTAAGGAACTCTAATATGCTGGTTACAAGGTGACTGTGAATCTGTGTTCTTAGTTTCTCTCAAGGAGTGAATAAATCTTGTTAGAAAGTAAAGATCCCCAAGATAACTGAGGGGGGGGGGGGTGAATTAGTTATCAGATAATTTATCCATTCAACAGCTTTAAACAATATAATCAATGTACTGATCAACCATAGAAAGATAATCATACACAATTACACAATAACACAAGATATGTTGACTAGGGAACCTCTTGAAAAGAGCAAACCCCGGTGGGAATGATGCCCACAAAATGATGCACTAATATGAAAGTTCCTTGTTAGAGGATGGACCCTGTTAGGAGTCTTATGAAATACATTCAGTAAATATAAATCCCTATTAGGAGATTTTGAATCCCTGTTAAAAGATTCTAACCCGGTTAAGAGTTTATGGAAGACAGAAGGACCCACTGCCCAAATAGCTTCAAAGCAAGATCTTTGAACCCACTGTCCAAAAGATCTTAGAATTATTCAACAGAATAATATGAAATATATAAACTCCTTCACACTGTGTCAAAACTGCACTCTCTGCTACACAAGATCACATTTCCAGATCTCTGTACTCACAAGTCTTCCTTCATCATTGAATTACCTCTTTTCTTCACTTCATGCATATATTCGCATCTCACTCTTCATAGTACACATTAAAATAAGGAAAAAATTCCTTCTTATATACCAAACTCAAATAATTACAAATGAGTTGGTCCTCAATTACAAAATAATAAATTCTACACGATACACACAGAATTCACATAAAACCGTCGGCTTCCAGTTACTGTAACTTTCTCCAAACATATCCTCGAAGTTTGTGCTATGAACCACATCATCATTAATGAGTCTCCAACATCCCTTTAACTGCACAAAATCAGATTCCATCCCAGCTAAGAGATATCCTCTGATTTCTGAACATCGCTACACAGAAACACTGTTTAAACACTGCTTTCACCAAAATGCCCATAACTCTTACAAATGAATGAATTTCTTTTTGTGTTGTTAACCATAGGTTAATAACACACCAAAGAACATACCATCAACTACACAAAAGCCAATCTGCAATAAAAACATGTGCACAAAACAAAACTGTACCTACTTTCCTGCTAATATCCAGAATATCACTGTATTGACATCAATGACAATCCAAGTCATGAATGCAACAACAACTGCTACAGAATGACTGCCAAAACACTTTGCATTCATTCCTAACAATTTGGCACAATTTTGAGAGTTTAATGTGTATGTAAATCTGATGTCTCGGTAGATGAGTGAGAGAATGATTTGTAAGGTACTTCATTTGGGTTTTATTTGTTTGGAATCATAGGATTTCCAGGGATTTACTTTTATTTGACTCTGTTGCCCAATTGATAAGGCACTGGTCATTGCTTGTCTTTGTATCTTTCATCATCAAATCTAAAAATTAATGAACATGTATTTTTTGTTGAAGAGCATGTAATGTCAATAGTTTGTATTTGCATAATGCAATGAAGTTAGTGATTCTTTGAAGAATGAATCCTCGGTTAGCCTGCCTGAGTCTTGAACTCAAAGAGAAAAATGATTTATCCTTGTCACTTGTGCCATTTTCCTAGTCCTTGGAACACTTATGTAATAGGTATCTTGCATAAGACTGGTTGAGTGTTGACTCCCATATCTTACGGTTCTGAGAACTATCCACTTTGTTTGTCTGCATAGTTGAGGTTATGTCAAAGAGAAGTTATCATAAAATGCAAATTCATGTTTGAATTAGGTACACCTACCTGAGTGTGTGGAGCTCAAAGTGTAGATGGTCTATAGACCTTGTCAACGTTAGTATTTTCTTGTGCTCCAATTTGCAGGAAGAAGTAGATTCATGCTAATTGGATAAAAATCTCATGTCTGGTTCTCATTGTCTCTTTTAGAATCAGAGGGTACAAGAAAAATCACTAACATACCACATATGGTTTATATGAGTGGATTTTGATGCCATTTGGGCTCACAAATGCTCCTAGCACATTCATGAGGCTCGTGAATGAAGTGCTCAAACACTACATAGGGAGATTTGTAGTATTGTATCTTGATGATATACTGATTTTTAGCAAAACAAGAGAGGAGCATCTCAAACACATGGATAATGTTTTGAAGAGGTTGCATGAAGATAAATTAGCCATCAACCTTGAGAAGTGTGTGTTCTTGAAAAAAGAACTTGTATACTTGGGTTTTGTAGTATCCCAAGGGTCTTTGAAGATGTATCAAGACAAAGTTGCAGCTATCCTAAACTGGCCAACTCCTACCACAACCACATAGGTAAGAAATTTTCATGGACTTGCACAATTTTATAGGAAGTTTATTAGGAATTTTAGTGGTATATGTGCACTTTTGTTAGATACCATTACGGGTGGGGTAAGGACCAAATTTAGGTGGACCTCTGGCTAGTCAAGAATTTGAGAAGTTGAAAGAAATAGTAGCAACACAACCTATCCTTAGACTACCTATTTTTGATAAGTTGTTTACCCCAGAATGTGATGCAAGTGGGATGGCAATAGGGGGTGTGTTAAGTCAAGAGGGCAGACCTGTAGCCTTTTTCAGTGAGAAATTAGATAAAGCCAAGAGGAAGTACTCTTCTTATGACTTGGAATTGTATGCCTTAGTTCAGTCTCTTAGGAAATGGAGACATTACTTGTTACCCAAATAATTTGTGATGTTTACTGATAATCAGGCCCTTAGCTATATCAATACATAAGAAAAGATAAGTAATAGGCACCTAAAGTGGATGGAATACCTTTAAGCATTCACATTCACAATCAAGCACAAGAAGGGGCAATTGAACAAGGTTGCATATGCACTAAGTAGAAGGTTGCTGACCATTCAAGAAGTTCAGTTGAATAGTATTGGAATAGAGAGTTTCAAGGACCTCTATAAGGATGATGAAGACTTTTTTGAAGCCTATAAGGTGTGTACTAATTTTTCAGAATCATTTTCATAGTAAGTTCTCTGATTTTACTTTGTAGAGAATTTTATTGTTTAAAGGAAACTAGGTGTGTGTTCCTAAAGGTTCCAGGAGGGAGAACCTTATTTAAGAAAATCATAATGGCAGCTTAAGTGGTCATTTTGGTGTCAACAAAACCATAGAGTTAGTACAAAGGTTTTACCATTGGCCAAAGTTAGTAAGGGATGTAACCAAATATGTTGAGCAATGTGTGGTGTGCATGAAAGAAAAAAGAGGAGCTAGAAATACAAGTTTGTATCAACCTTTACCAATCCCTAATAGACCATGGGAGTGTGTGAGCATGGATTTCATTGTGGGGTTACCTAAGACAAAGAATGGTTATGATAGCATTTATGTTGTGGTAGATAGATTTAGCAAAATGGGTCATTTTATACCTTGTAAGACTACTCATGATACTAGTTACATTGCACATTTGTTTTTTAAGGAGATTGTAAGGATCCATGGTCTAACCTTAAGCATTTTGTCGGATAGGGATGTCAAGTTTAACATTACAGAGTGGATTGGGTACTAAACTTTCCTTTGGTTCAGCTTACCACCCTCAGACTAGTGGCCAAACTGAGGTGGTTAACAAGGTGTTAAGTAATGTGTCGAGGTGCCTAACTAAGGAATATGGACAGACTTGGGATGTGGTGACTCTCCAAGCTAAATATGCTTACAATGATAGTGTGAACAAAACACAAGAGTCCATTTGAAGTGGTTTATGGTATGCACCCAATGGGTGTATGTGAGCTCAGAGATCTTGGATCTATGGAATATAGGAGTGGTCATGCTGAAGACTTCACTCAAACCATGAAGGAGATATAGGAGCAGGTGAAGAGGTCTATACAGGAGACTACACAAAAATTGAAGGCTAAAATGGATGAGAAGAGAAGGGATGTTCAATTTGAGGTAGGGGACTATGTTATGGTCTATTTGAACAAATCCATGTTGAAGAAGGGGATTCCCACTAAAATTCAGATGAAGAGAGTGGGGCCATGTAAAATATTAGCCAAGTATGGGGCTAATGAATACAAAGTTGATCTACCATTCGATTTCAATATTTCACTTGTTTTCAATGTGACATATTTGATAAAGTACAAAGGACCATTGACTGATGATTAGAATAGTCAAGGGGTTGTCAAGGATGTTGAACCGGTTGTCTTACTTCCCAAGGATCAGTTGGTAGCTGAAAGAGTCTTCGAGTCAAGGGTGAAGAAGTCTACAAGGCACGAGGTGTATATGCAACATCTTATCAAATAGAAAAACAAACTAGAATCAGAGGCAACATGGATTGAAGCTACAAACTTCTAGAAGATGGGAATTCCTGAGGACATTTTGTCCATAGGAGTTCCATAACTTCCTTTTGTGGGAGGGAGTATGGTGCAGGAGCACCTAGGAGCACCCTTGGATTGGATTGCTTAGGTCAGTCCATCCATTGGTTTTTGGTGTTGTCTGTGACTTAGGTCAGAGTTTTGGTGTGTTGTAACTCAAGCTCATGTTGACCATTTCTTTAATGCATTAGGGTCTAGGTCATTAGGTCTTGGAACTCCTAGAAACTCCTAGAAGTTAGCAATCAGTTGCTAGAATGTTGTAAAGCCCTGATTAGTGATTGTGTAAGGACGATGTTAGCATGATGTCATTAGGGTTTAGAGAAGGTTAAAATAATGTTTTAGTAGTGCTCAAGGTCCCAAGAGTGTTTCATCATGTTTTGGAGCTCATTTGTTCAATTTTGTAAAAAGTTATCCAAAGTTGCTAAAAAGTTGCAAAAGTTGCATTAGTAGCTTTTACAACTTTTAAATCTTGCTCGACCAAGTTAGTTATTGGTCCCCAATTGATGAAGGAGAGGCCTAATGTGGTCCTAAAGACCTAATGAGTCTATTTAAGACTTAAGTTGACCTATTGCATAGGTTGATAATTGGAAGTACAAATAGAGTTAATAAAAATAAGTTTTTGTTTTATATTTTGTGTGGATTTTGAGTAACAGTGACTTATAGTAGGCTTTCATGGATTAGGTTGAGCACTGCAACACGTGCATATTGTAATGTAGGTTATTACTTGGTTCTGCATTGTTTTATTTTATCATTTTGTTGTGTTTTGAGTACTTGTAAATATTTAGTTTCTTTCACTGTCACTGGTTTCATTTAGGCAATTTTGTGAATGGAGTCATAGCTCACCTTCCCACTATGGCATTAATACGGGTTCTTGGGATTCGGGATATGACTCCTTGTACTATATGTGTGCAACAGGATGGGCCCTAGAAAGCTAGCACAAGGTTTTTGTAGTGATTCCCTAGGAGAGCTAGAGGTACATGGCTAGGGGAGACAGTGAACTACAACAACAAAGAGAGGGATTGAATGCTTTGATTGCTTCAATATAAGCATGTGGAGAGGAGGAGATATGTATGAGAAAGAACTATGCCCAATGAGAAGTCTTGGTGAAGAGTGTACAGAGGTGGAAAGACAAACCCTTGAGGTCACTGTCCAATTTTCTTGAAAACCCTTAAATATAGGCCTAAATATAGCAACCCATTGTACAGACAGGTTGGGGAAGTGAAACCAAAAAAATCTTAAGGATCTTCCAAAAGGGTATCAGTAAATACCATTGTTTTTCCATCTTGTTAAGCATATTTTAGAGTTAGGAGCCAAAAAGGAGTGTATTGGGCCTAATTCCTTGTAGCCCTATTTGTGTCAATTTGAAGCCAAATCATGAAATCGGTAGGGGATTTCATTGCAATTTGTGAACTTAGGCATGGTCATGGACCCAATTCCCTAGATGTAAGTCTTCTCTCCATTTATTGTCTAGTCTTAGTCAAATTTGGACAATTATGGTGGTGGATGTAAGAAGACATCCATAATGAATGGTGGAGATTGTGTGGATTTCATTCTTGGTGTGGGAAAATTGAATAGGAGAAAGATTGTGGGAAGAATCCTTGGTGTTAGGGTTAGTGAAGGACCCTATTAGGCTAGAGAAGTGGCCTAGTGAAGACCCTAGAAGAAAACAGGGTAGAAGAGCAAGATTTGTCTTTACATCAACTTTAATGTTATATTTATTATTAATATTTTTATCTAGCTATTAAATCCTTTTAAAGTATAAATTAAATTAATTAATAAAATTTGAAGCTTTTGACTTAAGTAAAAATATAATATTTTAATTTAAAATATTTTAATATTATTATATTAATGTTTAATAATTTCTTGACCTATTTTTCGGATAGGGTTATTATCTTAGTTTTATTTTACCTTTTATATATTGAGGTTATTTTGTGCTTCGACCCTAGTTGGTAACCTGGTTCACGTTGGGAACCATTAAGGTTATGATTGTGTTTAATTTAATCATTAGTTTAAATTAACCTTTTTTTGGCTGTGTTGACCTAACCTTTGACTTTTTCAGTATTTTCTAAGTTTAAATTTTTACCTTTGTTTATCTCTTTTATTAACTCTTATTTTAAACCCGGTTAGGGTTTCAAGTTAACTAATGCAGTTAACAATCAATGGATGCTAGAAAGATAGCGCGTGTCATGATACCTCTTGCGAGTTAACTTGCGTTGGGGGTAAAAGCACAATAAGATGTCACCCTTTTACAAAGGAAGAGGCTAACATCATCAAAACTAAAAAACTTCAAGGGCATAAAAGTCACATTTCTATTTAGAATTTGAAAATGATGTAAATTGATGAAATGTGTGAAATAAGATGAATTTTATGTCTATAGTTTTTAAAAATTATTTTTGGACAAAAATTAATATATTTTTAAAATTTTTTAAGTCTATTTTTCATGTCTTGAAAAACACTACAAATCAGAGGGTTTACTTCCCGTCAAATCATTATAAGTAAAACATTGTTTTTTCCTCCAATTTTAAAATATGTTTTAAATGACATGTATATCTAGTACAAAAAAAAAAAGAAAAAGAAGTGTTTTTGATCTATAATTTGCCCATTATAAGTATTCAAAGTCAAACTTACTCGAAATCAATAGTTTTTGTCTCCCACCACTTTTCACCTATCAAAAATATTCCAAAAATCAAATAAATAATATATTCTTGAAGAATATTATCTTCTCTAGTGCCGCATATGATTATAATTTTTTTTTGAATTGATTTAGTATTTTTTTATATTTACTAAATCAATGACTTTTCAAAGCTTTATATGCCTACATGTAGTTTTTTACAAATTTGTTTAACATTTTCTAATTGAAAAAATATAAAGTTTATGTCTAGAATTGTAGTTTTGAGATCTAAAAAAGGGTAGTTTTAATTTTTTTAAAAAAATTATTTGCAGAAGAAAAAAATACCAAAAGTGCAAAATTTTGCATTTTTGGTATTTTTGAAGGTTTGGCTGCCAAGTTGGCATGCCACCTAGGATGACTCGGCCAAGTTAGACTCGACCGAGTCCTACTCGGCCGAGTCCCACTTAGCCTAGTACCTTAAGGGGTCGCCCCCCCATGAGTGGTCGTGTGGGCGACCCACTCTTTCAATTTGAAGGCTATATATAAGTGTTATTTTTAAAAATATATATATCAATTGCAAATTTTAATTCTTATTTTAGGATATAAGGATATTTTGAAGCTGGGAGTCGGGGAAGTCGCGAAGACATTTTGGTTTCGAATGAGTGTGAAGGCATGTTTTTCAATAATGAAAGAGTAAAACAATAAAAAATTTCTTGCTTAGATATTTGAGCAATGGAAAATAAAAAGACTAGAACAAGGAAGTATGATCGTAAAAGAAATGACCAAATGAAAGGTCATACAAAACTTGTCTAAGAGCAACCGGTCGATGTTGAAGAAGAACCTATCGATGTAGAAGGTGCAACTCAACTAGGGGAGGATATTGGTAGTAGTCGAAGTATACATATTTTTCCTACAATGCAAAATTTGATGAACATGAATGAGGAATAACTTATTAGTCAAATTGCACCGGAACACCTGGTACCTGAAAGCACTATTAATTTGCATCTCAAAAACATGTGGATGAAATATTTTGAGAGTAAATCTTTGGTGGGAAAATCACAATTGTTTCCAAAGTTATTCAAGAAAAAATAAATGACTCCAATTTTGGAGTTATTGGGTATTTATAATAAGAAAATTGTAAGAGGTAAAGTAAAAGAGATAATAATTCAAAATTTACAAGATGCATTGAACGTTGTTAACATGGCAGATCATAGAGGACTAGATTCAAGTGTGGCTAAAAGAGCATTGATGACTATGATTGCCAATAAGAAATTGACACATAGAAATCAAATTCGAGCAATTTCTGATTTACTCAAGGTATCTCGAAGAACTGTTCAGAGATATATTAGGAAAATAAATATGTTGGATATGAACATTGAAAAGAATTGAGTACAGATTTGTAAAGTTCCTCATAAAGATAAAATTTTTGAAGATGTAAGAAGATGGGTCATTGATTTTTGGACCAACCACTCTCGTGTTTCTTCCAATAGAAGGGACACTATACAAATGAACGATGAAGACACCAGTATGAAGATTTCAGATCCAAAATATTTTGTCGATACTCCATAAAGTGAATTTTTTGAAGCATTCGAGCATGAATTTTTAGATGTAAAAATAGGTCAGAGAATGTTTGAAATGTTGCGCCCTTGCCTCATAGACATAAATAAGGTTCATGAAACATGTTGTTGTCGAAATCATGTTGAGTTTCACTTATACTTGCAATCATATAAAAAGGTTATGGCAATACTTAATCTAGATATGGTTACTGAGAGTACAACATAATTTGTAAACTCCATTTTATGTGATAAATCAGAAAATTCATATGAATTCAATATCCAGTATATAAAAAATGAATGCAATAATTGTGAAAATTCACATAAATTTCTTTTACAATTTGATAATATTGCATAAACAAATTTCGAACTATGATTTATCTACATATCCAACATTATCATGGTGCATGATGACAAGCTAAATTATTCCCTGGTTCCAAAAATTGTTTTCCCGCCTGGTTGTATTCTTATGGAGAAGTGTACATTTTCCCCTAAAAAAGAGCTCCAGAGTCAAAGTTGTTTACACGGAGGCCTCCTTCCAGTTGTGAGGGCAAATTCCAAGGCCATTTTATTGAAGTATGCATATGCAAGCATTTCTGCATGTCGCAGCTACGTTGGTTTCAGTCGAGGGCCAAAGTACAGTGAAAATATCGGTGCTAAAACAGAGGTCGTAGGATTAGAAGTATCACAAGCTAAACAATGTAGAGGGTTTTCCTCCTCTGGCATCGGGAACCTTTCCCTGTGGAGGGGTAACAAGAAAGCTATGAGTAGAGAAGGGCTACTTGTGGTTCAGGAGCTCAAGCGATTGAAAAAGGATAATGAACGCATTCAAAAGTTCATGAAAAGCCATGTTTCTAGACTTTTGAAGTCCGATATTCTTTCCGTACTTGCAGAATTCCAACGCCAGGACGAGATTTTTCTAGCCCTTAAGGTCATTATCTTGTGATTTCTAAATTTGTCAATTTTGTAGATTTTTATGGTTTATATATTCTTTCTAAATCATGCAATGATATTTTGGGTTTTGAAATTTGAAAGTGTCTATTGGCTTTGTCTTCAAATATTGTTTCTCTAGCTCATATTCATATTAGTATTTGCATTGAGTCGCTTGGTGAGGTTAAATGTAAACCCATTTAGGCACCATTGGATTTCAACTATTCACAGGACGGAAGTGATTCCTCCTGCGATTTGGTGTAATCCTGTATCATCAGGATCGACACCGAGGGCTTTGTATTTCCAGCTGGAGTACCACAGCAGTCAAATTTGAACTCTGGTTGCTGCAGCCTGTCCTGAGCCTCTCCAACTCAAATCAATAAGGGGTGGTGGGACACATAACCCTAAGCTAAGTTTGTTTTGGGGATTTTAACTGTATGAGCAGGTCTGCTTTTGGTGAGATTTAGATGCGGTATCTGTAATTGATGGTTTACTAGTTGATAGATTTACTCGTCTTATGATACAAGTACTACTGTTTATAGCGGTCTTCATGTCATATGATTATCAATTTGGCTTGTACTTTGCTTGAGTGTACTTGTAAGGTTGCTTCCTCAAAGTACTTCGATCATAATTCCTCATTCATTACCTTGCAATTCTGCATAGTTTGTTTCTTCTATATGCTGGTCTGCTGCAAGTTTTCTGGTTTATGCTAATAGCAGAGATTTTCTAGGTGACACTGCAATGAAGAAACTAATGGAGGAGGAAATCAATTGTTGTCCTTCCAGGTTCAATATTGTTGTACGTAGGTTTTCTTTTACCTATTGTGCTTTTGCTGACATTACTGTGGAATTTGAACTTGTGTTTTCTTTTAAGTTAGGTTAAGGATATATGCATTCCCTGTATTGCTTCAATTTTTGGATGCAAATTGGGTGTCTGCAAGTTATTTATTTTTTATCAAAGAAGATGCACCTTTTACAGATGGTTCTACTAAGTGCTCCTATAGTCATGCTGACTTACCCTCACAATTGGTCATCATTTAATCTGAATTTCTGGAGTAGCTTTGTAGCCTTAAATGAATTTTTTGAAGGGTATTTAGTTGGATTGATTGGAATCTTCGAACCTGGATTGATCAACCCTACCCTCATCATACCAGATTGAAATTGATGTCAGATATTTCACTCCGACTCTGTCTGCAGGACTTGAATTGGTACCTTTATTGGCAATGTACAACATGACATAGTTAATTTCACAGCTCATTGTAATCATATCGTACTTGAATAATTCACAAATGCTTCTTTGAGCTCTAGCTTGGTTTGAGCTTGTGACTTTTTGGCTTGAAATGTGTTCCAATTGTTCGAATATGAAGTCTGATGTTATATATTAGACTTTTCAGCATCAGACATTTCATCTTCAATGAAAAGTATCTTGAATGCTTCATATTTATCTAAGTTACCAGTTCGGGCTCAGGCTTGGGTTTGATGATTCAGTTTGCAGATTCGGTCAAACTGTTCTTTGGACTAGGATACCGATGCGTCCGCAGACTACCCGGATCCGGATGCGGATGCGTGTGGAGGTGGAGCCGGGAGCGGATACCCTGTGGGTGCCACTCGGAAGCCACCACAGGCATCCACATGCATCCGGGGTGCCTGTGGTGGCTTCTGGGTGGCACCCACAGTGCATCCGCGCGTGGCTGCCCAGAAAAATGGGTTTTTTATTATTTTTTCACTTAAGTTTTTAATAAAACATGTGCAAATGACGGGTAGGGAGGATGACACAAAGGTTGCAAGATTTGGTTTTACAACTGTTAACTGATTTTCATTTGAGATTTTATTAAATCTTTTAAACTACAACAATTTTATACCCTCTACCCAGCGATCATTGCATTCGATGATAGACATTTCTTTGAGTTCAGTCAAAACAATGTGCGTTGAAAATCATTCTATGTTCTGTTGATGTTAGTTTTGTACCACTACATAACATATAGCAATTGAATACTTGATACAGCGTACCAAACACTCAACCCTCTCTTGAAAAGTATACGAGGATACTCCAAGGTTCCTTACACCTGTGGATACTAACTCAGTTATATAAATGTGATTTGCTGGTAATCACTTTGGCGGGCTTACGTTGTTTGTTCGCTTGGAAATGTTTCAACTCTTACTATGATAATGATAAGACTTCTAACTTTTGCAACCTTTTCAAATGATCTCTCAATTTATATCACTTTCAGCTTTGTTCTTTTCAAACTCTCACACTTCACTTTCCAACTTTGAATTCTCAACTTCAACTACTAAGTTATTGATTACTTCTACTCCTAAGAATGGAAAGATTGGCATATGGACGGGGATCAACCTAATGAAGACATGCCAGCGGCCTTACCTCCACAGATGCAATGATTCTAAGGAAAGAAGACTAGATTACCATGCAAGGCTTCTTGACAAGCCGCCAAGATGCTAGTGGCCTAGTATAGGATCCCTATCAAACATCCACCAATGTCACCATACAATTAACCATCTATCACTACTCTTACTTTAACACTTGCTTAAAAATGAAAATGCTTTAACAACTTAATTGAAATAAAATCTATCTCTAACAATTGGAAGTAGAAACCATGCAATAACACCAAGTGTTCCAAATCACCATGCAAGACACAACAATGATAAGAGAAGCAATTTCGGTATTATATTATGCAACAATTTTCTTCAACCCTTTACAAATGATATCAAATGGCTTTATATAGAGGCTTGAAATTACAATGAATGGCCAAGATTAAGAGGCAAAACCAACGATCAAGATTTAATCTCAGAAACCCTAATTAGGGTTACCACCCCATCGGCCAATGAAAAGACGCCACCTCATCAATGGACCAATGAGAAAAAAGAATAGTGGTAACCAATGAGAAGGCACCAAAAATGGTAGCCAATCAGAAACTGACACCCACCCCACCCAAGAAGAAAGGAGAAATTGCCACATGGGTTTACATCAAATGGTCTTCTAATATAATTTTACCCTTTTCTTTCATTCTTTTAGCATAAGTGATGAACTTAGCCAACATATTATCAACTTCCTTCACAGGAGGGCAAGGTGAATGCCTCATCTTGAGCTCAGTTGTGATGACCATGTCCTTTGCTGCTTGTAGTATCTTTTCATTCTCTTCCTCATTGTCTTTTGCAAATTGAACTAAGGCTTTGAGAGAGGCAAGGATGTCCAATCTTTTCTTCAAAGGGACAATCTTTCTCAAATCACCCAACCTCGATCCAAACTCTGTCTAATTGAAATCGTCCTCTGTTATTCCTTCAAAATCTAGTGCAACTCTAGCATCATTCATTGTGTTCGAAATGAAAACCTCGATGCCCGAACTGTCCCGTGCCATTTTTTCTTGTATTTCTTCTAGTGTTCCCAACTTGATTCTCAAGGCCATGAACCAAGACTCAATTGTCTTCTTCTCTCCTTCATTTATCACTTTGGCCTTCACCAATGTTCCTTCTGATATTCTTGTAACTGCTTCCAGCCTGGGAATGGTGTACTCACAAGTTGGAAGGAAATCTCTCCATCTTTCCTCAAATGTTCTGAATTTGTTCCCGATAGCTATGAAAGTCCTGAAATTAGCAATGAAAGGAAACAAGAAATCTCGCCCTTCCTGGATGGTATCGCTAACCCACTCTCCAACCTCTTGTTCAAAATTGCTTTCACTATCTTGGAGTAGAGCTGCCCTTGGCACTTGCTGGATTGGCTGACTCCTTCCATCATAAATAATCTTCCAATATTCATTTTCTCTTTTCAACTTAGCATTTCCAACATTTGCCCTTGCTAACCTTTCAACTACTGAAGTTACATTCTCTTGAAGTTCTTCACACTCTATCTCATCAGTTGCTGCTCCCAAGTCATGCTCTTGAAATTCATAGTCCTGAATTGAAATCTCCACTGTCTTGTTGACTTTTGGTATGGCAATTTGAACTTTTCTATAACCATCATCTCTGATTACCCTTGCCACTGTTTCTGCTTGCCTCTGTCTGGCATCACCTTCTCTTTCTGCATCCCTTTGAATTTCTTCAATTGTCTGGATGGGAGGCTCTGGGATAATGGGCTGAAGCATCTTCAACATCCAAGCGGGCCCAGTGAAAACTCCCACTGCTGGATTTGGCTGAACAAGCCTTGCATACTCATCATTGGGTGCTTGATTTCCTTCTTGTGCCGTTTCACCCTCAATATCAACTTGTATATCTTCTTCCTCACTTGAGATTGCGATCTCTTCATTTACTTGATTCTCTGAAAGAGGAGAGTATCCATCACTGCTTGACTCCGAACTTGAGCTCGCTTCAACTGCTACACCCTGTCCACTGGCATCGTGCTCTTGGCTTCTAGCCTCAAATATACTTTCTCTTGATGATACTTTGTTTTGCTTCTTTGCTGGAGGCCTTTGATCTTCCTTATCCTTCTCAACCTCTAAATTCCTCTTGCTGCCCTTATTGGCTTGCTGTTGCTGTTGTAGTTGCTGCCGGCTATCGCCCTCACCCTGCTGACTAACTGATTTCGCTTGAACCTCAACTGACTTCATCTTTTCATAAGTAAGGCGTACCCTTGATCCTTGCAACTACTCATACTTCTTGTTATACCACCACTCAGTGTGCAGTTCAACCGACTTATTGATTGCCTCTAAGGATGGATCTTGGCGATCATTCCAGTTGACTGGATCTAACTCCGTTCCTTCTACTGTGTTGTAGTCTTCTCTTAGCACATTTTCATCTTCTTCCAACTGCTCTGGGATCATAAGATTTTTCCATTTTATGGCTCTCATTAGGCCTAGTGATAATCTTGAGAAAGCTAGCTTCCTCACATGAAAGTCATCTTGTGCATTAGCCCAAAAATCTTCTATTTTAGGAACATGTCTGAATGTTTCTCCTCGAGCCGCCTTGATTAGACCATGAGGATCGAATCCTTGTCTTGCTTTATACCAAGCTAGGTGATATTGTTCTAACTCCTTTTCAGCAGATGCAAAGGCAACATGGTTGGGACAACTGTCGTTGCCTATCACAAGTGAGAGGATAACCCCTGCTTCACCTTTCTGTTTCATCATTTTATCATATTGCTCAAGTTGTCTAACCAACTCCATCAAAACTAATCGATCGGGTGGGTACCTTGGAAGCCTCTCGGGACAAGTTGTACATCCAGCCACTCTTATGTATGTGAATTGTGCAAATTGGATGAACCAACTCCCATACTTCTTAACCTTAGCTTTGGCTTCCGGAGAAAGCCTCCGAACAGGAGTTCCTTGCAACATCCTTACTAATTTCATGGCAAAGACATCATAAAATATCTTGTAATCCCTGGTGTTGCGCAAATGAAGCTGCGGATAGCACTCATACACCAAGTATTGCCCAGGCCCATGACCAACTTCTCCCCTAGCCTTAAGTCCCGGTTGTCTAAATAATCTTGCTATTAAGTAAAAAAGACGACCCCATATAAAACTGCTTTTGAGACAACACTGTTCTAAGCTGTAACTCTAGATTTTCACTAATTATTGCAGCCCAATCAAATTTTCTCTTTCCACTTTCAATGCCATCAATGAAATAGTACATCCAAGTTTTGAATTGCATACATTGTGCTGAGCCCATGATTCGGTTGAGGAGGACGATGAGGTCGCCATATTCTGATTTGAAGTCGGACCTGGTGAGCTTTGAGGTCTTGGTGACTCCTTTCTTTCTTTCATGTAACCAATTCTGTTTCAGCTGAGCAAAGTATGTGTCTTGGTTGTGATGGTAGAATCTGGTGGCTTGATCAATAGATAGTGGCTCTGTGCTATTCTGCTTAGGTATATTGAATGTCTCCTCAATCAACGGACTACTAATGTTTGCCAAAACTTTATCTCCATCCATCATGACTGACTTGCTCTGAATGTTAAGTCTAGATGCACACTCCATAATCAATTCTGGACAAGGCAAGGTAGGAGGGAAGGCAGCTGCATGCAGAACTCCGAACTTGTAGATTTTCTTTGCAATAGGAGATTGGTTGTCTCTCAACCTATCTCTTAATTGAATCATATCAAGGGTACCAATGTTGGTGTCTCCAACGTATTTCAATTTTGAGCGGAAGTTGGAATTGGGTATCATGACTTCTTTGTCTCCTATTTTAGCATTAGTTCTTTTGGGTCGCTTACTTGCATTGACATCCGCCATCCTGAACACTTATCACTCTCCTCCTTTTCTACAATGATGGTGAAACTTCACTTATCACTCCAAACTTTCTCTAAATGAGATGGAATACTACACTTATCACTCCCCTCCGTTACCTTAAGAGATGAGCTACACTTATCAGTCCAATCTTCTTCCTAACAATGATGATGATGAAAACTACACTTATCACTCTCCGCCTTTGCCTTAAGATGGACTACACTTATCACTCCAATCTTCTCCCTAGGGGTGGGACTACCACTTATCACTCCCCGCCGTTACCTATGAGATGGGCTACACTTATCACTCCAACCTTCTTCTATAGTGAGATGAAATGAGGTGATGGAATGCAAGCAAGTACTTAAGGAATAAGCTAATCAAGACAATTGAGTAATCAACTTAATATCCAAACTTCCAATTCTACTTTTGAAATGAGTTTTCAACACCTAGCAAAAGCACCAATGAAACGAAAGCAATTAAGGAGAGAGGAAAAGATAGGCCACTCACCAAATACAAAGTTTTGAATTCCTTCTTAATGCAATTACCTTGGCTTGATTCTCAAAAACTTTCTTTATCTCCACAAGAAAATCACCCCTTTCTTCAATTTACTCTCAAAATTTTGCAATGAATCCTCTACCAATTTACTCCCTCTTCACCAACAAGTCTGAATTGCCTCAAATCAACTAGCTTCTTCCCTCTATGAAATTGCGGAATCAAAATTCTTCTCTCAAATTTTCGGGTTTAGAACAAATGCCATGAAAAAAGGACCTCAAATCTTCCAATATGGGCGCCAAAATGTGTAGAAAGATCTCCTCAAGTGCTGCTCCACCAATTTCTGACCCTCTTTATCTAGCAAATATGGTAGAAACAAGCCCAAATAGCCTCCAACAAGTCTGAGATTGCACCCAGACCTGGCTGCTTCCAATCTATGCTCAGAAAACTGCCCTTTGATGCTTTAAAAAATGTCTCAAGATTGGCCAAAATTGGCCCAGGTCTGCTCCTCTTCTAATTCAGGTTCAAAACTGCCTTTGTCCCCTTTGAAATAGCCTCCAAATTGGCTAAAACTCAAGTCGCCACCTTCCTTAGCAAAAGTCGCTGCCAAAATGCTCAAGAAAAATCACCAAATGAATATGTATTTCGCTGCCAATGAAGATCAGAATTCGCTGTTAGAGAGCAGAGAGCAAGTTGCAATTTGATGTGGAATTGGAATGAAATCGCCCTCTTTATATAGGCAGCGCCAAATACCTCCAACCCAGGCCGACCTTAACAATCAAAACAAATAAAAAATTAAATGCAAACGTGTGGTTTTAAGGGCTGACTTGCCAAATTTAAAACAAGTTTCAATTTTTAAAATAAATGCATTAAATACTTATTCGAAAATGTAATAATGGGGGCCGAAAATTGATTAAATGCTTTGATTTTTTGATTTTAAATTGACACCCTATCCAAAGACTATCAAATATTAAATGCAATTTTCAAAAATACACAAGGCAAAATTGAAAATCGAAAGTGACAATAATTCAGTCCAGATCATTGGAAGTTGCAACAGCAGTTTATTGCCTCAATAAAAATTTGAAATTGGCCATATCCATTGAAATTTTTTTTTTTGCAAATTGAATCAATTCAAATTGAATGGCAATCTCAGATTTCATCATTTATCCAATCAAGGAATTCGAACTTGGCATTAAATCTCAACTCATTAATAATTTCGATAATCATCAAGGATAGCCATTCAATTTAAAATGACCAATCAGAAAATTTTGCAATCCACAGCTCAATAATCTAGACAAAATTGAAAGTTATTCAAAGACATCAATTTGAATTGCCAAAGGGAAAATTTGAAATTTGCAAACAATAAAATCAATCTCAAATTTCGAAAGTCAAAGAATTTTAAATAATTAAATTATCAATCAAAGCTTCTTACAAGAAAAAACGAAACCCTCTTATTCAATCTTGTTAAAACATTTGTATTTTGAAAACCACAAGATGCTCTTTTGCAAAAAATTTCATTCCTTATCAAGAGGCAATTACGATTTTATCATTGGATTTCACATCGAATTGAAAATCAAAGATTGATCACCAAATTGCGAACCTTACAAATTTACCCATGAAGATTTATTGAATTTCATCTCATCATTTTTCAATCTTTCAAATTCCAAAATCTAGATTTCCAATTCAAATCAACATTAAGATTTTCATTTCAACAATATTTTCAAACACATCTCTTTGCATCATTGAATTCAAGCAATTAAGACCACGAGGATGGGGCAAGGCTAAAATTGACTAAGTCTAAAGGTTGAAATTAGGGGGTCGCCATGGAATGGGCCGATGTTGTAAAAACCTCACAACATCTGGCGACTCCACTGGTGAAATGTTCCTGAACATTTCAAGAACAAAAATAATTTAGAATGAAAAATTTAAGATAACTCACCCAAAAATCTACTTAAAGACAAGTACTCAACAAGGAAAGAACTCTCAAGCTGAACTTAAGTACGTTGACATAAGTTACCCATGTGTGTGCAAGTGATTTATTCCCCGCTCAACGAAAACTTGATAATCTCTTAGATCCAATAAACTTAGCTATTACAATATCCCTACTTCAAAAGCATCTTGGATAGAGCCCCGCTGCCAGTCAGGCGTCCATAGCCCCGACGGAGTTATTGCTGTGGCACCACAATCACGATTCTACCCTTAGTGACTACTTAGTAGCACCGGTAGAGATGATTGCACGCCCTCAGAGCCAATTTTCATCTTTATTCACACTTTGATGTTATTTTTTATTTTTTACTTTTCATTTTTCTCTTTTCTCATGATAAATCTTTTCAATCAATCTTTTGCTGTTTGGCTTGCAGGCAATGAAGCCCACAGAGGGTTTGGAAGACCACAGTGGCGCCGAAGCAGGTGTATGATTTTCACTAAGTCTAACTTCACTTTGAGACACCAAGAACTCAGAGCAATTAAGTGTGAGCAAAATGTTGTAACTATGTCGAAGATAACTCAAGAACCACTATCGAGCCTGACCGGAATTTAGTACAAGTCCTATCATAGATCAACGACTAAGCACATCCAAAAATCTCCGTACCTTGTCAAATGTATTCAAGAAATGAACAAGACAGACTCCTGTTTCGTCACCAAATGTGTAAAATTCCACAAATTGCCCACGAATGATAACTGGGACCCCTCTCGGCGCTCAAAAAGGCTTCAAAACCAAAACTGCTCTCAAAACTAAAGGGAAGCTAAAAGATCCCAAGTCAAGTGACTTGGCGCAAACTAACCACTGAGCTCCCTCAAAACTCCTAAGCTAAACGACTGAAAGGAAATCTACTCTAACCAACTATTCTAATCGACTACTCTAACCAACTGAAAGAGAAACTACTCTAACTCCTGGGCCGAGAGGTCCAAGACAAACTCTAACCTACGAATAGAAAGCAAACTAAACTAACAGCTGAAAGCAAACCAAACTACTAACTGAAAGCAAACTAAAACTACTATGTACAAAAGGGCTCCGGATGGAGTCCTAAGCTTGGAAATAATGCTTGAGGAATTGCCCGTTGACAGGCAACGGGACATCCCTACCAGTGAGTGTCTTGAGCTTAAATGCATTATCACCGACGATTTCAGCAATTTGGAAAGGACCTTTCCATAGTTTATCAAATTTATCATGCTGCCCTTTCCTTTCATGGGCTTTATCCCAATATAAGACCAAATCAAAGATTCTGAAGGCCTTGTTTTGTGATCTTCTATCAAACCAATGTTTCACTACCCCTTGATGTTTTGCAAACTTTTCTAGGGCTTCATCTCTCTTTTCATCTAATTGCATCAATTGAGTCAACTTAGCTTGGACTCGGTCTTCATTTCCATCATAGTACTCTTGGATAAACTTCAAGGTTGGGATTTTGAGTTGAATAGGGAACACAGGATCCTGTCCATAAACTAGATGGGAAAGAGAAATTCCTATGGACTCTTTAACTCTTGTTCTATCTGCCCACAAAGCATATCTCAGCTGAGTGTGCCAATCCCTTGGGTTCCTATCCAGAAGTTTTCTAATCACAGTCAAAAGGTTTTTGTTTGTAGACTTAGCTAGGCCATTCCCCTGGGGATAGTATCCGGATGAAAATTTTAAAACAATCCCATGATCAAAAGCCCAATTATGAAATTTCAAGGAAATGAAAGCAGAACCATTATCACATACAAAAGTAGAAGGACATCCAAACCTTGTAGTGATCCTTTCTTCTAAGAACTTTATGACAACTTCAACAGTGCAATTTTTAAAAGCTTGAGCTTTTGACCACCGAGTACAGTAGTCAGTCGTGGTTAGAATATACCTGTGTTGTGCTGAGGAAGGTGGGTTGATGGGACCAATGAAGTCAAGTCCCCACATTGCGAAAGGTCTCACCTTAGTTATTGGTTGCAAAGGCATGGCAGGGTTCCTCTCCTTCTTTGCCTAAGTCTGGCAAATATGACAAGTCTTCACATGCTCATGAGTGTCCTTGAATAGGGTTGGCCAGTAATATTCTGCCCTTAGTATCCAGTGTGCTGTGGCCAAATCTGATCCATGTCCAGTTCCCCACTTATCATGAAAGTGCTCCAAGATATTTTTAGCTTCTTCTTTCCCAACACACCTCAAATATATTCCTTCATGATTTTTCTTGTACAATACTGCTCCTTGTAACATATATCTCTTGCTTTTGAACTTTAATGCCCGCTTTTGTACTGGATTCAAATGTGATGGGCATCGGTGATTTAACAAATAATTAATGATGTCCTGGTACCATTCATTAGGACGCACATCCTCCAACTCAAGTACTTGCTGAACAAGTCCAGGTCCCTTTGATGCCATGGTCTGTGCTAGCTGCTAACATCTGACCAACTTCATTGGTTGAATTTCTACATCATATTCTTGGACAGTGGCAACACACTTCCCTCTTCTTTCTCCAAGTTCACTTTGCATTAAAAGGGTCTTCACCGCTATGTCGGGCACTATTGCATGTACTTTACTTCTCAAAATATAGTGTTTGAATTTCTTCATTGCTTTCACCAAGGCATAAGCCTGTTTCTCAATGTTTGGGTAGTTCAATTCTGCTTCTCGAAATGGTGCACTCATGAATGCAATCGGATGCTCTTCACCTTCTTCATTCTTCTGTGTCAAGATGGTAGCGCATGCACGATCAGAGGCAAAAGAATATATGTTGAATGGCCTCTCATAATCTGGACTCACTAAAATAGGTGCATTAACGATGGCTTGTTTTATCTCTTCAAAGGCTTTCTTCGCTGCGGGAGTCCAATCCATCTTTGCATCCTTTTTCAGCATGTCATTCATTGGCTTTACTATCTTTGCAAATGCTGATATGAATTTTCTCACAAAATTTATCTTTCCAAAGAAGGACTTCAGCTCTTTCTT
This sequence comes from Chamaecyparis obtusa, assembly GCA_027943335.1. Taxonomy (NCBI): domain Eukaryota; kingdom Viridiplantae; phylum Streptophyta; class Pinopsida; order Cupressales; family Cupressaceae; genus Chamaecyparis; species Chamaecyparis obtusa. Next base: position 57,628 of record BSBK01007577.1, on the reverse strand, counting down.
GCTGGCTGGAAGGCCAAGCTTGGAAATAGCCTCCACTCTCTTTGGATCCATCATGATTCCCTTTTCTGAAATTACATGCCCCAAAAGTTTTCCTTCTGTTACTCCAAACATGCATTTCTTTGGATTCAAAGAAACCCCAAACTTTTTGCATCTTGTGAAGACTTTCCTCAAATCCAAAATGTGATCCTCTCTATTTTTCGAAAATACTATGATATCATCCATGTAGATGATGATGCACTTATCTTTTAAGTCCTTAAAGGCATAATCCATGGCCCTCTGAAATGTTGCACCAGCGTTGATTAGGCCAAAAGGCATCCTTCTTGTATGCAAAAGTTCCCCACTTCGTGTTGGAAGCTGTCTTCAATCTATCTTCTTCTTCTACAATAACTTGGTTGTATCCTGAATACCCATCCATAAATGTCATCATTTGTGCTCCATTTACCACTTGCAAAACTTCATCTAGTGATGGCAATGGGTAGTTATCTTTCTTTGATGCTCTATTCAAATTTCTGAAATCAACACGTAGCCTTATCTCTCCACTTTTCTTTCTGACTGGGACAAGATTGGCGACCCACGTTGAGTGTCTCATTGGAAAGATAATTCGCGCATTCAATAGCTTCTTCACCTCTTGGAAAATCAATGGCTCTAGCAAAGGATTGACAGGCCTTTGCCGCTGTCTGAATGGCTTACTTCCTTCCTTTAATGGGATCGTGTGTGTGATGATAGAAGGGTCATATGTCTTCAAATCTTCGTACCCCCAAGCAATCACATCTGGGAACTCTCTCATCAAACTTAGTATATCATCTTTCTCCTTAGGTGTACAAACTTTCCCAATGTGGACAATTTTGGGACTATCCTCTGTTCCAATATTCACCTTTTCGCACTCATCACCCCCTGTGGGTTGATATGACACCTTATTGAATTGATCCAAGTCAAATATTCTTTCCAACTCAATTATTCCCTTTGGAATGGTATTTGTCTTTAAGTTCATTATCTCTTTCGGATTGAGTTCCGCTTCTTCATCTATTTCTCCATCAATGATTTGTGCGTGAAGACATCTGAATTGGTCAAGAACTTAAGAATATGCTTATCATCTTCAAATACTTGGAAATTCTTGACATTGTCCGGTACTGATGGGACTGAGGCCAACTCAACTTTAAATTTCTTCAAGCCTTCCAACTTGATTGGTGCTAGTGAGCTTGCAGCTTGCGCAAGGCGTTAGCCACTTGATTGTTTGCTCTATAGGTAAACTTGATATTGAAGGTGTCAAAGTCTTCTATCAAATCCTACACTCTGTTTCTATATCTCTTCAATCTCTTGTCATGGCAAGTAAACTTTTGCTTCACCTGTTCGGTCACCAAATACGAATCTCCAAGCACATGGAGTATCTTAGCACCCTTCTTTATAGCACACAACAGGCCTAGAATCAAAGCTTCATACTCCGCCATGTTGTTAGTGCATGGAAATTGTAATCTATGTGCTGCCAAATATGTTGCCCCTGTTGGGCTGACTAACTCAAATCCAGCTCCAGCTCCTTGCTTGGTTTTAGATCCATCAAATCTTAACATCCATACTCCATCACTTTCTAGTTGGTCCTTTTGTGAATTCTTAGTCTTGTTCAATTCTTCATTCTTCCACACTTCCGAGTTGGGTGGTATGATCCGATTCCTTCACCCATCTTACTACTTTTTGCTTGATCAACTTGTGGAATGTTAATCCTTTGTTTTCCATATTGTTCATCCTGCTTCAAAGCCCCTGGGACTCTCATCTCCACTTGTTCTAATGCAACCCTGCACAAAGAGCAAGATAGCTCCGAATGGAAGGCGTTGTGGATCCTACACCAGTTAGGTAACAACAAGTCTCTCACTGATGTCGTATTACCCAACTCTACACCTTGTTGAACAATTCTTAACACAAAGCATCTGAAATTCTCAAACATTCCTTCACCCTCGTCAGATGAAGTGTCGGGATCTGCCTCAACTAGCATCTTTGTGGAGTCCTTTGCTTCACTTATGATATTCAATGTTAACACTTCAACTTTCTTAGGCTTGTAAACACCCATGCTTGATTCTGCAAACAACACTTCATTTGGTTCCCCATATTCAGTAACTGTCAATCTTAACCTTGGGGTGCTATCAATCTTGATTTGGTTGGCTAGTCCCCTCCATGGAAGCCACATATGGGAAAAGTCCGTTGCCATGTATCCATTCAATCTTCTAGACCAATCCCTTCCTAAAATCAAACCATAAGAATCGGCGACATCCACCACTGAAATGTCCACCATATGTTCCATCCTTGGATCAGATGCCAACTGCATATGTATGTTGTGTAATTCACCCACTACTGGGACCTCAGTCTTGTCCAGTTGAGTAACTTTCTTGTTTGAATCCAAAGGTGTGATTCCCAGCCTTCTACAAATAGCCAAAGGCATGACGTTACTTGAAGCTCCTGAATCTATCAAACAATTGTGGAGAAGCTTCCCAAATATTCTTACTGATAGTAAAAATGGGGCTGGCTCATCTTTCCCTTGATAAAATATCACTTGTGGCTTGTGCACTTGTTTAGGCTTTACTACAAAATCTGTTGGTTGGACCACCTCTTCTATCTTCACTGTCTCTTTGTTCTTTACTGAATCTTGACTCTCTTGAGTTTGTTGTGTTACTGGTGGTAACCCTTGAGCCACAAGAACTGGTCAAGGCTCCGACTGTCTGTTAAAATTGCTAATATCTCCATAAGCAACCTCTTGTGTAGAGTTCCTCACTTCATCATATGGAATCCCTTGAGATGAATTTGTTATATTCCCACATGGAACGTCTTGAATCATATGTACTGGATTAGGAGGAGGCCTCCTTGCTGAATGATTTACTTGGCTAGGTGATGTTACACTTGGAGTGTGAGGCCCTTGTGACTTGTTATCCTTCAAGCTATTAAGGAAAGTATCCCTTATCTCTGTCACCTTCAGCAGTTCGAACAAAGGGAGACTAATTTTGATCTTCTTCATCTCCTCTGTCACACACTGTCCAAGTTTCTTCAACTTGTCATTATTCACTGAATTGTTCACCATCCTTCCTCTATTAACTTCTTGTGATGTCACACCTTGTGACCCTTGAGCACCTTGATTACTTTGTTGTATACTCTGCTGAGGACTCTGTTGTCCATTACCCTGATTGTGATTCCCTTGTTTGTACTCAGGTGCATCCCTTGGAGGATTTGGTACATTACTCGCATTGGGATGTGGAGGCATATTGAAATTGTTCGAAGGCACTGAGGATGTGAAGGGTCCATCATTCCTCTTGTTATTATGATTCCTTTGATAAAACCTTGCGTTGCTCGCTGGCTGTTGAAATGTTTGATTCCCACCTGTCCCTTGAACTAGAACAGAATCACCCAATGGTGGGAAAGAAAAATCTGACCCATTGATGAACCCATTTTGATCTATCACTTCACTTATCGGTCCATTAGCTGACTCAGGAGGGAATCTCCCTTGATGTTCCTCATAAGCCTCAAACTCTGGTGGAAATGCAACCTCTTCAAAAGTCAAGCACTCTGGATAACTTGGGGATGGAACAATCTCATACCCTGTAACTTTAATCTCTTCTTGATTCATAGATTCATCTACCATCTTTTGAAATAAATTAGATGCTCTTTTGAACTTAGCACATCCTAACTCTGAATGCTGATTAGTCTCATGGAATCTGCAATATTGGGACAAGGCAGACTCAGCCAAAAATATTCTCTCCACTGGCCTACTATCTGTTGGAGCCTGACTATCAAGTGGCGACACCACATTTCCATTATTTGGGCCAGTGTTCCATGTTCTCTTCTGACTAGATTGGTTATTGTATCCTTGGTCTTGTGACTGATTACCACCTTGATGGTTGTTTTGATTGTTCCTTTGATAACCACCACCTTGATTATTTCTTTGGTAATCACCACCTTGGTTGCTTCTCTGATAATCTCGATCTTGATAGTTTCTTTGGTATCCTCCTTGATAATTTCCACTCTGATAGTTATTCCCTTGATAACCTCCTTGATTGTTCCTTTGAGTGGACTGGAGTTGATTATTCTGATTCCTCAAATAAGTCACCTCTGTGGACAACTTCTTCACTTGCTCAATTAGATCCTTCATTTCATCCTTCTCCTCTTGTGTTCTTGTAGATGAACTCGCACCTTGTAGATAAACTGGCATTGATGGTGGTGCTTGAGACAATGGTGGTCCTGGGTGTACCACAAGCTGATTTGTAGGTGTCTGATACGGAAGCTGTGGGATTGGGTTGTTGGGATATCTATTGCTTTGGGGTTCCAATCCTTGTTGGCCTAACTGCTTCCCTATTTCAATTGCTTTAGCATAAGCTTCATTCAGGGTTGTAGGGCGAGGATTTGCGATCCTTGTGAACATAGCAGTTTGACTGTCTAAGGCATTATAATAAGCTTCTAAAGCACCAGCCTCCGGAATTGTGTAAGGGGTTTGTAGTCTTGTGTACGCCTTATGGAAACGATTGTTGAAGGAACTAATTGACTCTTTATCTTGTCTCCTGATATCCACAAACAATCTATGCAACTCCAATGGTGTGGTAGGCATGCCAAATTTTCCTATAAAAGCATCTTTGAGTTGAATCCATCCCGTTATGGATGACACTGGTAGATTGACAAACCAATAGTAGGGCTCTTCCGTCAATGAGTAAGGAAAAAGCCTACATGCTACATCTTCATGTTGAATCCTTCTGTTGCAAAATGCATCTTCAAATACTTTGATATGCTCCTCAGCTGTACGGTTGGGGTCATTAACACAGAACTTAGAGCAAAATCTAGTAGGATTCTTTGGTAGGTCATGGTACTGTTGAAACGAGATAGGTGAGGCATTGTGTTGAATCCATGGAGGTTGTTGTTGTGGTGGTGGTGGTTGATGATGAGCCATTGCAACTTGACTAGCTTGAGTCTGAGTTGGCTGACCTACTGGGGTTGGTGTACTTAAAGCTTTTGGAACTTGAGTTGGACTACTTGAGGAACTTGCTAGACTTGCAGTATTAGCTACCCAATGATTTCTTCCTTTCTTATGAAATTGCAATTCAACTAAGTCTTCCTCTTGGTGTGGTGTAGACCTCAATACCCTTTGCTTCCTATCTGATTGTAATTTCTCAAACCTTTCGGGAGAGAAAGACCCAATTCTCTTATCCAGCTTGATTATAGTTCAGTTTGTTTGACCTTCCCAAACCGGCTCCTCCTCAAGGGTGAGTTGGGCTTCTCTCTCTCTTTGGATCCTTTCTACTTGTTCTCTTTCCCACCTTTGTCGGATCTCAATCTCGATTCTTTTTCGTTCCCTCTGGAATTCAATGCCTACTTGCTCTTCTTGATCCAAGATAATTCTAGCAAACTGGTAATGTGTGTCATTCTCTTTGTTATTCCAAATGAATTCTCCCAAATCAAAAACAATATCCCCTTGATTCCAATTAACTCCTAAATTTGGTTGTCTGACTGGAAAATTAGCGTAAGAAGGCAGTACCATTTTAGTTCATTCTTCTACTTCCACTTCCACCTTCACCACCATTCAAAGATAACTCCAGCACCCTCCTTTCTTCCTCACATTTCCTTTCAAGTTCTCTTTGACGCTCTAAATCCCTTTGAACTTCTCTCTCAATTCTTTCAGCCTTTTCTTCTTCTTCCAACACAAAAGTCACTTGCATATACTCAAGTGCACTTCTCTTAACTCTCCAAGCCAATGAGTTCAATCCAGAAATAATATCCTCTTGGTCGTCTTCAAATCCAAGATTAGGTTGCAAGACAGGCACAACATTTCTAGGCTGAAGCACCATCTTTCACCATGGTTAAATATCAACAACCCCTCTTCAATTTCTTCTCTCACGCTCCAATATTTCTTGAACCTCTCTTTCGATTCTTTGAGCTTTCTCTTCTTCTTGGTCCAAGATGTCAGCAATGTGCAAGTACTCCCGACCGTTTACCCTTTGGTTCCAAGCGAAGGAATGGAATGTCAAAATAATGTTGTCTTGGTGAGACTGCCAATTGTCCTTAGGCTGTCGCGGTTGAGGAAGCCCCATTCTTCATCATGGTTGAATATCAATAAATCCCCAAAGAAACACAATCGGCCCTCCTTCTAGCGCTACATAATGTTGATGTTAGTTTTGTACCACAACATAACATATAGCAATTGAATACTTGATACAGCGTACCAAACACTCAACCCTCTCTTGAAAAGTATACGAGGATACTCCAAGGTTCCTTACACCTGTGGATACTAACTCAGTTATATAAATGTGATTTGCTGGTAATCACTTGGGCGGGCTTACGTTGTTTGTTCGCTTGGAAATGTTTCAACTCTTACTATGATGATGATAAGACTTCTAACTTTTGCAACCTTTTCAAATGATCTCTCAATTTATATCACTTTCAGCTTTGCTCTTTTCAAACTCTCAAACTTCACTTTCCAACTTTGAATTCTAAACTTCAACTACTAAGTTATTGATTACTTCTACTCCTAAGAATGGAAAGATTGGCAAATGGACGGGGATCAACCTAACGAAGACATGCCAGCGGCCTTACCTCCACAGATGCAATGATTCTAAAGAAAGAAGACTAGATTACCACGCAAGGCTTCTTGACAAGCCGCCAAGATGCTAGTGGCCTAGTATAGGATCCCTATCAAACATCCACCAATGTCACCATACAATTAACCATCTATCACTACTCTTACTTTAACACTTGCTTAAAAATGAAAATGCTTTAACAACTTAATTGAAATGAAATCTATCTCTAACAATTGGAAGTAGAAACCATGCAATAACACCAAGTGTTCCAAATCACCATGCAAGACACAACAATGATAAGAGAAGCAATTTCGGTATTATATTATGCAACAATTTTCTTCAACCCTTTACAAATGATATCAAATGGCCTTATATAGAGGCTTGAAATTACAATGAATGGCCAAGATTAAGAGGCAAAACCAACGATCAAGATTTAATCTCAGAAACCCTAATTAGGGTTACCACCCCATCGGCCAATGAAAAGACGCCACCTCATCAATGGACCAATGAGAAAAAAGAATAGTGGTAACCAATGAGAAGGCACCAAAAATGGTAGCCAATTAGAAACTGACACCCACCCCACCCAAGAAGAAAGGAGAAATTGCCACATGGGTTTACATCAAATGGTCTTCTAATATAATTTTACCCTTTTCTTTCATTCTTTTAGCATAAGTGATGAACTTAGCCAACATATTATCAACTTCCTTCACAGGAGGGCAAGGTGAATGCCTCATCTTGAGCTCAGCTGTGATGACCACGTCCTTTGCTGCTTGTAGTATCTTCTCATTCTCTTCCTCATCGTCTTTTGCAAATTGAACTAAGGCTTTGAGAGAGGCAAGGATGTCCAATCTTTTCTTCAAAGGGACAATCTTTCCCAAATCACCCAACCTCGATCCAAACTCTGTCTCATTGAAATCGTCCTCTGTTATTCCTTCAAAATCTAGTGCAACTCTAGCATCATTCATTGTGTTCGAAATGAAAGCCTCGATGCCCGGACTGTGCTGTGCCATTTTTTCTTGTATTTCTTCTAGTGTTCCCAACTTGAATGTCAAGACCATGAACCAAGACTCAATTGTCTTCTTCTCTCCTTCATTTATCACTTTAGCCTTCACCAATGTTCCTTCTGATATTCTTGTAACTGCTTCCAGCCTGGGAATGGTGTACTCACGAGTTGGAAGGAAATCTCTCCATCTTTCCTCAAATGTTCTGAATTTGTTCCCGATAGCTATGAAAGTCCTGAAAGTAGCAATGAAAGGAAACAAGAAATCTCCCCCTTCTTGGATGGTGTCGCTAACCCACTCTCCAACCTCTTGTTCAAAATTGCTTTCACTATCTTGGAGGAGAGCTGCCCTTGGCACTTGCTGGATTGGCTGACTCCTTCCATCATAAATACTCTTCCAATATTCATTTTCTCTTTTCAACTTAGCATTTTCAACATTTGCCCTTGCTAACCTTTCAACTACTGAAGTTACATTCTCTTGAAGTTCTTCACACTCTATCTCATCAGTTGCTGCTCCCAAGTCATGCTCTTGAAATTCATAGTCCTGAATTGAAATCTCCTCCACTGTCTTGTTGACTTTTGGTATGGCAATTTGAACTTTTCTATAACCATCATCTCTGATTACCCTTGCCACTGTTTCTGCTTGCCTCTGTCTAGCATCACCTTCTCTTTCTGCATCCCTTTGAATTTCTTCAATTGTCTGGATGGGAGGCTCTGGGATAATGGGCCGAAGCATCTTCAACATCCAAGCAGGCCCAGTGAAAACTCCCACTGCTGGATTTGGCTGAACAAGCCTTGCATACTCATCATTGGGTGCTTGATTTCCTTCTTGTGCCGTTTCACCCTCAATATCAACTTGTATATCTTCTTCATCACTTGAGATTGCGATCTCTTCATTTACTTGATTCTTTGAAGGAGGAGAGTATCCATCACTGCTGTCCTCACTGCTTGACTCCGAACTTGAGCTCGCTTCAACTGCTACACCCTGTCCATTGGCATCGTGCTCTTGGCTTCTAGCCTCAAATATACTTTCTCTTGATGATACTTTGTTTTGCTTCTTTGCTGGAGGCCTTTGATCTTCCTTATCCTTCTCAACCTCTAAATTCCTCTTGCTGCCCTTATTGGCTTGCTGTTGCTGCTGTGGTTGCTGCCAGCTATCACCCTCACCCTGCTGACTAACTGATTTCGCTTGAACCTCAACTGGCTTCATCTTTTCATAAGTAAGGCGTACCCTTGATCTTTGCAACTGCTCATACTTCTTGTTATACCACCACTCAGTGTGCAGTTCAACAGACTTATTGATTGCCTCTAAGGATGGATCCTGATGATCATTCCAGTTGACTGGATCTAACTCCGTTCCTTCTACTGTGTTGTAGTCTTCTCTTAACACATCTTCATCTTCTTCCAACTGGTCTGGGATCATAAGATTTTTCCATTTTATGGCTCTCATCAAGCCTAGTGATAATCTTGAGAAAGCTAGCTTCCTCACATGAAAGTCATCTTGTGCATTAGCCCAAAAATCTTTTATTGTAGGAACATGCCTGAATGTTTCTCCTCGAGCCGCCTTGATTAGACCATGAGGATCAAATCCTTGTCTTGCTTTATACCAATCTAAGTGATGTTGTTCTAACTCCTTTTCAGCAGATGCAAAGGCAACATGGTTGGGACAACTGTCGTTGCCTATCACAAGTGAGAGGATAACCCCTGCTTCACCTTTCTGTTTCATCATTTTATCATATTGCTCAAGTTGTCTAACCAACTCCATCAAAACTAATCGATCGGGTGGGTACCTTGGAAGCCTCTCGGGACAAGTTGTACATCCAGCCACTCTTATGTATGTGAATTGTGCAAATTGGATGAACCAACTCCCATACTTCTTAACCTTAGCTTTGGCTTCCGGAGAAAGCCTCCGAACAGGAGTTCCTTGCAACATCCTTACTAATTTCATGGCAAAGGCATCATAAAATATCTTGTAATCCCTGGTGTTGCACAAATGAAGCTGCGGATAGCACTCATGCACCAAGTATTGCCCAGGCCCATGACCAACTTCTCCCCTAGCCTTAAGTCCCGGTTGTCTAAATAATCTTGCTATTAAGTAAAAAAGATATGACCCCATATAAAATTGCTTTTGAGACAACACTGTTCTAAGCTGTAACTCTAGATTTTCACTAATTATTGCAGCCCAATCAAATTTTCCCTTTCCACTTTCGATGCCATCAATGAAATAGTACATCCAAGTTTCGAATTGCATACCTTGTGCTGAGCCCATGATTCGGTTGAGGAGGATGATGAGGTCGCCATATTTTGATTTGAAGTCGGACCTGGTGAGCTTTGAGGTCTTGGTGACTTCTTTCTTTCTTTCATGTAACCAATTCTGTTTCAGCTGAGCAAAGTATGTGTCTTGGTTGTCATGGTAGAATTTGGTGGCTTGATCAATAGATAGTGGCTCTGTGCTATTCTGCTTAGGTATATTGAATGTCTCCTCAATCAACGGACTACTAATGTTTGCCAAAACTTTATCTCCATCCATCATGATTGATTTGCTCTGAATGTTAAGTCTAGATGCACACTCCATAATCAATTCTGGACAAGGCAAGGTAGGAGGGAAGGCAGCTGCATGCACAGCTCCGGACTTGTAGATTTTCCTTGCAATAGGAGATTGGCTGTCTCTCAACCTATGTCTTAATTGAATCATATCAAGGGTACCAATGTTGGTGTCTCCAACGTATTTCAATTTTGAGCGGATGTTGGAATTGGGTATCATGACTTCCTTGTCTCCTATTTTAGCATTAGTTCATTTGGGTCGCTTGCTTGCATTGGCATCCGCCATCCTAAACACTTATCACTCCCCGCCTTTTTTACAATGATGCTGAAACTACACTTATCACTCCAAACTTTATCTAAATGAGATGGAATACTACACTTATCACTCCCTGCCGTTACCTTAAGAGATGAGCTACACTTATCACTTTAATTTTCTTCCTAACAATGATGATGATGAAAACTACACTTATCACTCCCCGCCTTTGCCTTAAGATGGACTACACTTATCACTCCAATCTTCTCCCTAGGGGTGGGACTACCACTTATCACTCCCCGCCATTACCTATGAGATGGGCTACACTTATCACTCCAACCTTCTTCTATAGTGAGATGAAATGAGGTGATGGAATGCAAGCAAGTATTTAAGGAATAAGCTAATCAAGACAATCGAGTAATCAACTTAATATCCAAACTTCCAATTCTACTTTTGAAATTAGTTTTCAACACCTAGCAAAAGCACCAATGAAACGAAAGCAATTAAGGAGAGAGGAAAAGATAGGCCACTCACCAAATACAAAGTTTTGAATTCCTTCTTAATGCAATTACCTTGGCTTGATTCTCAAAAACTTTCTTTATCTCCACAAGAAAATCACCCCTTCCTTCAATTTACTCTCAAAATTTTGCAATGAATCCTCTACCAATTTACTCCCTCTTCACCAACAAGTCTGAATTGCCTCAAATCAACTAGCTTCTTCCCTCTATGAAATTGCAGAATCAAAATTCTTCTCTCAAATTTTCGGGTTTAGAACAAATGCCATGAAAAAAGGACCTCAAATCTTCCAATATGGGCGCCAAAATGTGTAGAAAGATATCCTCAAGTGCTGCTCCACCAATTTCTGACCCTCTTTATCTAGCAAATGTGGTAGAAACAAGCCCAAATAGCTTCCAACAAGTCTGAGATTGCACCCAGACCTGGCTGCTTCCAATCTATGCTCAGAAAACTGCCCTTTGATGCTTTAAAAAATGTCTCAAGATTGGCCAAAATTGGCCCAGGTCTGCTCCTCTTCTAATTCAGGTTCAAAACTGCCTTTGTCCCCTTTGAAATAGCCTCCAAATTGGCTAAAACTCAAGTCGCCACCTTCCTTAGCAAAAGTCGCTGCCAAAATGCTTAAGAAAAATCGCCAAATGAATATGTATTTCGCTGCCAATGAAGATCAGAATTCGCTGTTAGAGAACAGAGAGCAAGTTGCAATTTGATGTGGAATTGGAATGAAATCACCCTCCTTATATAGGCAGCGCCAAATACCTCCAACCCAGGCCGACCCTAGCAATCAAAACAAATAAAAAATTAAATGCAAATGTGTGGGTTTAAGGGCCGACTTGCCAAATTTAAAACAAGTTTCGATTTTTAAAATAAATGCATTAAATACTTATTCAAAAATGTAATAATGGGGGCCGAAAATTGATTAAATGCTTTGATTTTTTGATTTTAAATTGACACCCTATCCAAAGACTATCAAATATTAAATGCAATTTTCAAAAACACATAAGGGAAAATTGAAAATCGAAAGTGACAATAATTCAGTCCAGATCATTGGAAGTTGCAACAGCAGTTTATTGCCTCAATAAAAATTTGAAATTGGCCATATCCATTGAAATTTTTTTTTTTGCAAATTGAATCAATTCAAATTGAATGGCAATCTCAGATTTCATCATTTATCCAATCAAGGAATTCGAACTTGGCATTAAATCTCAACTCATTAATAATTTCGATAATCATCAAGGATAGCCATTCAATTTAAAATGACCAATCAGAAAATTTTGCAATCCACAGCTCAATAATCTAGACAAAATTGAAAGTTATTCAAAGACATCAATTTGAATTGCCAAAGGGAAAATTTGAAATTTGCAAACAAGAAAATCAATCTCAAATTTCGAAAGTCAAAGAATTTTAAATAATTAAATTATCAATCAAAGCTTCTTCCAAGAAAAAACGAAACCCTCTTATTCAATCTTGTTAAAACATTTGTATTTTGAAAACCACAAGATGCTCTTTTGCAAAAAATTTCATTCCTTATCAAGAGGCAATTACGATTTTATCATTGGATCTCACATCGAATTGAAAATCAAAGATTGATCACCAAATTGCGAACCTTACAAATTTACCCATGAAGATTTATTGAATTTCATCTCATCATTTTTCAATCTTTCAAATTCCAAAATCTAGATTTCCAATTCAAATCAACATTAAGATTTTCATTTCAAAAATATTTTCAAACACATCTCTTTGCATCATTGAATTTAGGCAATTAAGACCACGAGGACGGGGCAAGGCTAAAATTGACTAAGTCTAAAGGTTGAAATTAGGGGGTCCCCATGGAATGGGGCGATGTTGTAAAAACCTCACAACATGTTCTCACACGCAGCTCACATGTCTACCAAAACATTTCCAACTATAATGATTGCCGACCCTATAATTTAGTTTTAATAACTAACTTTCTCACAAAATGTTATCAGCATTTTTGTTAAATTTGGAAAGTTGGTGAATTTTCTGATATTAAGAGCTTCCTATGCCAATTTATATAGTTCTTGCACTTCTTTGCATATATATATATATACACACACACACGCATCCAAACGCATTCGCATCCCCTAAAAAAAAATTTCGCGCATTCGCATCCGAATCTGCACCCGAATCGGTAACTTAGTCTTTGGAGGTTGGGTTTGTTTTGAGTTTGTCAATGCAAAAATATATAAAAATCAGAAATATATACATATTTGCATCAGTAATTAAGTTCAAAATAAACCAGCATGTTAATAGTCAAATATTAGTCAAAATTAAATGTCATGATATATATTGAACTCATGGTAATTGGGAGATGCGTCTTGACCCCCTGAGACGAGTCTCGGAGACACAGATGCATCTCCAATATTGGAGACATCCCTGGAAACATCCCAACCCACAAGGTTGTTTGGGCCACCGTCTCCTGCCATCTTCGAAGTCTCCCTCTCAGAAATTGATGTGTCTGGCTAGAAAACTTAGGGCAAAACATTTTAAAAGGCAAATAAATAAAATAAGCCTGTGTAATGTTTCATGCTGATATTATTGGATGATTTAAAAATTCATGCAAATTTATAATTTTATAGTGATTGGATCTACTAACGATGCAGACTAAAGGGGATATAAACAGGTGTATGACTGGTTTCTAGTCATTGTAATGGTCTAAAGAGAAATTGCCTTTACTATTACTGTTCTTGTGGAATGATTTATTGTTCTTGTTTTTAAACTTCTATATCATGATATTTTCTTGGAAATTATTAAACAATATTAAAACAAATTGGTGTCTCCAAGTACCCGTGTCTCCTATTTTTGAAAATTAGCCATATCAGTACCAGTCTCTGGCGTCTCCAATGACTCCTGGTGACTATGATTAAACTTTAAAGTTACATACCAATAATGTTAAGTATCAACAATGAGCCATCATTGATCAAATATCATATGGGTCACCAAAAATATCATCACCATCATTCATATTAGATGATCTATGTTTTGGTAAACTAGACCACAAATAGTGCTATTGACACTACCGCTAGCATTGGCACTTGCCCTCTCATGCTCATTAGGTGGCTTATAGTCATCGTCAACATCAAGTGCCTCAAATTGGGCTGTTGATGCATCCAAGTCAATAGACTCTCAATATCCCACTTCCTTGTCTAACCTTCATTGTAGCCACTTTGTTTATGTGTTAGGTGTTGCAAGTTTGAGTGCACAAAACACTAAATCCTCTGCCTTTTTTAGTGTAGTCTATTGAATGCATAAACACCAAGCCTTGGAACTAAAAAAGTGAAATGAAGTCAAAAAACCTAAAGAATGACCAGACACGACAGATTGATGCAAAATTTGGCCTTGGTTTGCCCAGGTTTGTCCAGGCCAAACCCACGCACTATGGACCGGATTCTGTCTAAACCCACAAGGGATTGGACTTGGACACCGAATCAGGTTTGAATCGGACTAGGACTTGGGCTTTCCCTAGGCGAATCAAACTAGGACTTAGGACTTTCCCTGGACGAATCGGTAACATAGGTATTTATTAAAACGAGTCTTTTATGTATGTGTGATGGATACTAAGTCTAAGATGTAGTTTAAATTATTTTGTATCTTTTAGAGATACCGGTCTGTTTAATATAGTGATTTATATTGCTGCTATAAAATTAATAGAAGGAGAAGCTCATTTTCCCATGGATGTAGCCATTTTGTGAACCAAGTAAATTCCTTGTCTCTGTGTGTGTTATTTTGTGTCTGTTTATATTGCTGCAGGTATTGGTGTTCATTTATCTAGCTTATAATATAACAATTAGTATCAAAACCAAAGAGAACCAGGAAAGTTGCTCGCAAAGGATAAATGGAGAAGACAAACAAATGGAGAATTGAGAAATTCTCAAGACAAAATTTCAGAATGTGGAAGTTGCAGCTTGAAGCCCTTTTAAACCTAAAGAACCTTCCGATCATGTTGCAAGGAAAAATCGAAAAATTGAATTGCAATGTCGGATGAGGACTAGGATGAATTGGATCAGAAGGTAGTGGCTACGATCATCCTCTCTTTATCCAACAATGTCTCAATAGAAAAGATAGCGAAAGGATTATAAGATTGTCTATTAGACTTGTATGAGGTGGCTTCTGCATCTAACAAGGTATTTTTGATGAAAAAACTGTACAATTTAAAAATGTCAATAACTGATAACAACAATAGCAATATGTAAATAAATCATGAGAGCAGTAGTATAACAGCAAATAAAGCACTATAACAGTAGTCTCAAACATCAAAATCCATGATCTATTAATATCCAAAATTCTCAAACATCAAAATCCATTAGCTATCAATATCCAAAGGCTCAAAACCATCCAAGTCACTTTCCCTCCCTGGAAGAAGGGGATCATACAATGGTAGCCACTATGGTCAGTGCCAAATAGTAAACATTTTCAAAGTAAATAAAGTACAATCATACAAAGAAATGTAATAGTGCACCTTTTTAATTTCAAAACTCAAGAACGAAAGTTTTCAAGCATAGTATTGAGACTTGGACTTGGTATGACTCAGAAAATTAAACAGATGTAACTTCTAATTGTGTATTTCATTGACTATATCTGATTCTCATAAATTTGAAATTAGAATAGCTTTTTGATTCTCATACATTTGAAATTTTAATATATTGTTTTGATTCTCGTACGAAGGTATAGAAGCTAAAAAATTAAAGAAAAAAATATTTTTCGTTTTTCAACGCTAGGAAACCTCCCCTGCTGTTTGGGGATGGCTAGCTGTCCCCTAGCTGTTTCAGGGATGGCTAGCCATCCCCAAATGGCAGGGGACATTTCCTGGCATTTTGGAGGGTTGGGCACGCATCGGGGACGGTAGGGGGACGTCCCTCAATGTCCCCCCGTCCCCAAAATGGCTAGGGGGGACGCCAAGTTTTGGGACGCCGAGTTTTGGGGCAAGGGATGCATCCCCGTGTATCCTTGTCCACAAATGTTAGATATTTTCAACCCCCTATGTTGCCTTGGACACTTTCCTAGGTGCATGGAGACATATGATATCTTGCATTTAGCCCTTATTGAAAATACCATACTTAACTAATTTAGAGAAATATTTTTGGTCATTGTAAGATTGCTCTAGCCTCTTATACCCTTGGATGCTCTTGCATCAGTTAGACAAAAGTGGGAGCTACAATAGAAATCGCAGATGGGACAACGGAGCTTTGGCATAGAAGGCTTGGTCATGAGCAAGAAGGGTCTTGAAATCTTGTAGGGGAAGAATCAGCTTCTAGGTATGAAAGTGGTATATATGGAATTATGCAAGCATTACATGTATGAAAAATAGAACCAAGGAACACAAGAAGTCAAGACCATTAGAGCTAGTGCATTTGGATGTCTTTGACCATGTAGATGTAACATCTATTGGTGGGTCTACTTATTTTGTTACTTTTTTGGATGACTACACTAGGAAGGTTTGGGTTTACATCATGAAAAAGAAGTTTGAAGTTTTTGCCATGCTCAAAACTTTCAAGGCACTTGTAGAAAACCAAACTGGTAGTAACTTGAAGTGTTTGAAAACTGACAATGGGGCGTGAGTATTGTTTGAAAGAATTCAAATTAATGCAGAAAATGACATTTAGAGCATTGAGATTGTTCCTCTTACACCACAAGAGAACAATGCAGTAGAAGGGTTAAACAAAACCATTTTCAAAAGAGCTTGTAGCACGCTCTCAAATTTTGGACTAGGGAAACAGTTTTGGTTTGAGGTTGTAAATATAGTGATGTACCTGATCAATAGAGGACCATCCAATTTTTTAGGTTTTGAAGTTCTAGAAGAGAAGTAATTGGGTAAGAATATTTGTTTTGGTCATCCACGAACTTTTGGATGCAAATTTTTTGTTCATGTCCCACAAGAAAAAGAACAAAGCTTGACATGAAGTCTTAAAGGTGTATCTTTATTGGATATGGAGACAAAAAAACATGGTTATAGGTTATGGATCCAATTACCAATCATGTAACAGGAAGTGGGATGTGATCTTTAATGAAAAGGTAATGGAAAATGTACAAGAACAAGGCATATCAGTTAAGGAGTATGCTCCATTAGAAGACACCACAAATGGGAATGATGTGTTTGAACAAAAGGAATTTGTAAATCAACCACAGGTGCAAGTTGATCCACAGCTACAACCACAAGTTTAGCCCCTGAATTTCCATGATAATGAAGTGCAGGATCTTTCTATCGGTACTTTTGAGGATGGTTCTCTATAGGAATTGATTCCTCAGGTTAGAAGATCTACTAGAGAGTATAAGCCTTCAACAAGGTACAGAGATTTCCTTGAACATTTACTACTTTCTGATGAATCTGAACATGCTTTGTTTGAAGAAGCATGTGTTGAAAATGATAGAAAATAGTGGATGGAGGCCATAAGAGATAAGATGGGATCTTTGCTAGCCAATCACACATGTGATCTAGTTCCTCTTCCACCCAATAGAAAGCATTGAAAAACAAATGGATGTTTAGATTGAAGGAAGGAGGTGGGAAAAAGAGATATAGGGCCAGATTTCTGGTCAAAGGTTATTCTCAGCAGAAGGTGTCTTGTCCCCACCTCAAAGTAAGGAATTGCAATCTGTTATGAGGATAAAACACGATCATAAACAAGGTAATTAAGAATGAGCCGACTTGCTAAAATAAACATGATTAAGGAAAATAATGTTAGTTATGAAAAGGAAGATGATTTGAAAAGACACATCCTTGTTGAGAGGGCAGCTTCTTTCCAAAGGGGCACTTCTCTTCAAGAAGTCACTGAGATATATGAGGAAATTCCAAAGCAGTAAAGACATCAAATCAATCAGCAAGCAAGTACAATCACATTGAAGAAAGTCAATCAGGGAGATCGAACAATCAGTAGATAATATAAGAAGCATTCAAAACAAAAAGCAAATAAATCTAAGATCGAACTTATAGAGTCTATCAGCAAATACAGAAAACATTTCCACGGTAGTTAATAAGCAGATCAGGCTTAAAATAGCAGTCTGATATCCTGTCCTTTTCAGCACTCTATAATCTTACAACTGCTTGTGGTATAAATATTTATTACTTTTGCATAAATAGATAAAGATTATCTGTTATATATATTGATATGATAGAATATAAAATATGCATGATGATGAAACTGTCTGAAATCTATCTTGTAGGAAGGATCAGTGGTGTAAGAGGGGAGGTATAAGATGGTTATCTAAGTAGGCCACCCTAGGGATGACCATATTACTGGATCTTGGGGAAGAGAGCTCTAATATCAATCTGCTTGTTGGCTTAGAAGAACAACCTAGAAACCCCCTTTACAATCTCCTTTACGACTCAATGATGGCTCTTGTCTTTAGGGGGATGAGGCATAGATAAGGAAAGCGTGTACAAGCAACCCAGTAAGTAGGCCACTCCGATGGATGTCCATATTGACTGCCCACCGAGGCCAAGGGCTTTGGTTCCACTCCACTCTTGGGCTTTGTGTGGATATTGCTTCGAGCGAACCTATCATGTTTCTTCCTCCAAAGTCTAATGTGTTTGTATAATATTATAGATATTATATGAATGCGATGTGTTCTTGTCTAACCCTAATAATTGGAAGTATGTGTGTGTGTTTTTCTTGTGTTATTATTGTAGGATAGAAATCCAGGATCACATTTTTTAAAGAGATAGTTTACTTGGTAAGATGTAACCCCAACCCTAATTTGTTGCAGTTGTGATTCTAGGGCAAATTCGGAAGGGGACATTACAGAAGGGTATTGATTTCACATGTTTTTTCATTAGTTGTAAAAATGATCTCTATTAGAACAATATTGGATTTAATAGCTGCCCATGATCTAGAATCAGAGTAGCTTGATGTCAAGACAACTTTTCTACATGGTGACCTCGAGGAAGAGTTGTATATGAAGCAACTAGAAAGCTTTGAGGAAAAGGGTAAAGAGGCTTTAATTTGTTGATTGAATCGAAGTTTGTATGGGTTGAAACAAGTACCAAGGCCATGGCATCTAAAATTTGATTCTTTTATGAATGAGCAAAATTTCTCTAGAAGTGAATATGACCTTTGTTTTTATTATAAGACTTTTGATAATGGTGAATTTGTATTGTTGGTATCATATATTAATGATATGCTAGTGACAGGAACTAGCATGACAACGATAAACAAGTTAAAACAACAATTGGATAAGAAATTTTCAAATGGAGGATTTGGGTGCTGCAAAGCAAATCTTGGAATGCCAATTCTCAGAGATAGGAAGAAAAGGGAATTAAAAGTATTGCAGGAGAAATATATTGAGAAGGCATTGTATAGATTTAGCATGAAGAATGCTAAGGCAGTGAGCACACTTCTAGCGAATCATTTCAATTTATCTTCTAAGATGTGTCCTAAGACACTTGAAGAAAAAGAATACATTGTATGAGTGCCTTACTCCTCTGCAATTGGGAGCTTTATGCAGGCAATGGTCTACACAAGACCAGACATTGCCCAAGTAGTGGGATTGGTCAATAGGTATGAGCGATCCAGGAAAAAATCACTAGCATGTAGTAAAATAAATCTCGAGATATCTGAAGGGTGTCACATTAAATCATGTATTTAGGTTCAGAGGAGCAGATGCACAATTGCAAGAGCAACGGTCAGCTGGATTTCTAGGTTGTAGAAGGTGTTGGTTCTTTCCATTATCAAAGCTGAGTATATTGCAATCATGGAAGGAGCTAAGGAGATGTGGTTGCAGCGGCCATTATTTGAATTAGGTAGTAAACAACAAGACTTTGCATTGTATAATGACAGAAAAAGTGCAATACATTTGGCATAAAATCAAAATGCATATTTTCATTCTTGAACAAAGCACATAGAGCTTCAATATCACTTTATTCAAAGCGTCCTTGAATAGGGTAAGCTAAAGTTGGAGAAGATACATACTGGCTTGAATCTTGCAGATGCATTTACTAAGGTTGTTTCAAAAGAGAAGCTGGAGGTCTGCAGAGCTTATCTTGGATTGGTAAAAATGTGACAATAAGCCTTGGAAAGCAGGTGACATCTCTGAGTATGGTTATTCACGGCATGATTCGGACTTTAAGTGGGAGATTCTTTGGATGTGAAGTTTGACGTTCTATTTTAGATGTTTCAGTTGCAGCATTTCATCTCCGATGAAAAGGATTTTGGATACTTCATATTCATTAAAATGAGTCCTGCATAAATATGTGATGGATGCTTAATCTAAGATTATATATCTCTCAGAGATACTGGTCTGTTTAAAACTTTAATTATATAATACAATGATATTTATTGCTGAAGTAAATTAATAGAAGGAAAAGCCTTTTTTCCCGTCGATGTGGCCATTTGCTGAACCATATATACCTTGTGTTTCTGTGCATGTTATTCCGTGTCTCTGTAAGTACTGCTGCAGGTATTGGGTGTTACTGTTCATTTATCTGTCTTATTTCGGAACATCAATTGCTTTGCACAACTGAATTTTGGCCAATGAAATAAAAGAAACAGATGAAATTTCATTCCATTGACAGATACAAACTAAAAAAATAGATAAATTCAGTGAAAATATCCGATCCTTTCATTTCATTGTGAAATATCCTGTTTGCTTATTTACCTACTAATGTTGCTATTTTGTACGCTAGTAGGAAGGTGACGAGTTTGTAGTGCTGCAAAAAGAATGGTTTCTGGACTGACTTGCTATGATTAGAACTTGTGTCCTTGGAGCCCATAGCAAGTCAAAACGTCTCAGACAAGCTGGTGCTTGATGAGGTGTAAAATTATTGTTTGGATTCATTCATTTCCTGTATATTTACAAATATAGCATACACAAGAGGAACGTTGGATCTTCATAGCACATTTTTTTGTGTTTTAGTCAATGATGATTGCTATATGAGTGAGTAATGTTTGGATTCTTCAATCTTTTGACATCTTTCCATTATCACTTGCTCTTCTGTTTGTCCTGCACGTGTCATTTTTAAGTCTGCCTGTGATATTTTTCATTGTCCATAGGGTTATATGGGGCTACGGGTCTGTATTTTATTACTTTAATAGGAAGGCGGCGGGTGTGGATTGCCACAAAAGGAATTTCTTTTTAGACTTCTGTGCAGAATACATGTTGCAATTCATTTATTTTCTGTATACAGCATAAAATGAACATGTTCAAGAGCACTATTGGAATGATGAGTAATTGATGTTTAAGTATTTCCAATCTTTTCAAAGTCGACATGCTTTGAATAATGTTTGCTCAAAATATGTGCAATTTCTGTTTGCTTGTGTGCCTGCGGTTTTTAAGATTGTTTGTTTGTGATTCAGTGTCTATAGAATCTATGGGACTATAGGCCTGTGGTTCTTATGCTTTTTGTTTGATGTCTCACCGTATGAAAGAAACTATGGGGTCACATGGTGCATGATATTATGAATTTCTTTATTGGTCTTATGGCTTAGATGCTGTAGAGATGACAAGTTCTTGTCTTGTTCTTAACAGATCTACAATGTTGTTCGCAAAGAGATTTGGTACAAACCAGACAAGCCATTCTATAGGGATATGCTTTTTACTTTAGCCAGAAATAAGAAGAGGGAGGAAGCAATGCAGGTCTGGCAAGATATGAAGATGGAGGATATAGATTTAGATCAGCATACATACGGAGATATTGTACGAGCATTTTTAGATAATGAATTACCCTCGGAGGCTATGAAAATATATGAAGAGATGAGGCAATCTCTTGATCCACCCCTGGAGTTACCTTATAGAGTAATTCTGAAGGGTCTTCTACCTTATCCTCTCTTAAGAGACAAAGTTAAACAAGATTTTCAAGAATTGTTTCCTGACATCCAAATGAATGATATTCCTGAAGAAATGTTTAACGAGTATTAAAGAAGCAAAATTAAACAAGATTTCAAAGAATTGTTCCCTGACTTACAAATCTACGATCTCCTTGAAAAATTGTTATCTGATGAGTAAAATGTATTCGTTTCCAGTTTATTTTCTTGTTTGGTCACCATTACAAAAAATCTCAATTTATTTGAGGTCAATGTCCCATAAATATGGCGATAAATATTTGATCTTATATCCAACAAAAGAAAGAGGTTGAAAGGAACTATCATAAACATTACGAGTTGGAAAGGAAGCATTGTACACATTATGAGTTGGATCAAATTTTGAGGAACATTTATCCAGGTACAATGCCCTAATAAATTAGGGCTCTTAGTAATTCCAGGTGGTTTATTTGGAGATACAGGTTCTTGGCAAATTGACACTAAATCTGTCATTTTGCACTTTCAGAAAATACTTAAGTACGCTCATTTTTCAACGAGAATTAGAGTATGACATTCATTCAATGCAAGTAATTTTTTTAGTTTGTTCCAAATGACCAGTCATATGTTTGTTTTTTTATTTTCTAAATTTTTGAGCTGATGTCGATAGAGTTTCTATTACACTCTATAATTTTAAACATTTATAGAAAAAAAAAGCGTTCAATTGTACTATCTCTGTTTAAAATTAAACGACATTTTTAGGTTTTATTAACATTGCAATTTATACACTCAAAAAAAAAAATTCATCCTCAACCAATCACAATGAAATTCTTTTGACTTAAACGAAAGCAGAAGAAAATGGATTTTGAAATTTTCACGCACTATTTCTTCCAGATTTTTCCCTTTCTTATTTCCTACTATTTAATTTACCCATCCTTTTTTTGATTGATTAATTAACTGAACCCTAATATGATATTAGTCTAAAGATCAACAAGTGGATCCAAACAAGATTCATGCAAACAAGATTGCAAACAAGGATCCTTTTTCATAATTTCAATCTTGCATTCTTGTTTGGATCCTTGCAAACAAGATTCAAGATCCTTTTCATAATTTCTTGCATTCTTTGCACTGTGAGGACTCCTGAAAAAGCGACTTGCCTTTTGGGTTTCTTCACCTTGAATAAGATAGGAGACTCCATGGATTCTTCTTCGACTAATCTGCCCCACCCAAAAATTAACTTGATTGTCTTTTTTGCTTAAAAAACCAACACCATTTAGAGAGCCCCAGTCGCAGAAGAACCTGTTGAGAGCTTTACAAAAAAACAATTCCTTCCAGAGCGCTTCAACTGCCATGGCTATACTCCAGTTCTACTTGTTAATAGGCGTTTTCTTAGTTTAGTCTATGACCAAAAAGAGCAGAGGAATAGATGCGACATGAAAAAGATAGAAGACAATAGAAAAATGAGTCAGGAATATAATATTATATATTGAGACGTTTTATTTAAAAAATAAATTTTAAAATAAAATAAAATAAAATGTTTGACATAGTTTAGATAGATTTTAAAACTAATTAATTTTTATTATTATTTGCATTTAATTGTACTGCTAGCACTTGCACCAACAAGGTGCAATGGTTACGCCAATAGCAACATATGTTTTGTAGTGCATTAGAGGACAAGTAAATTTGGGAATGAATCAAACGTAATGAAAATTATTATAGCTAAAATTAAAAACAAGAATAGAATAAGTCAAATTTAACCTTGAAATACATTGACAATCCTTATGTGAAAAGTATAGGATGAATAGAACATGATAACTATATTTTACCACAGCAACATTATTTGTAGTACTAAAATTCAGTTGTCCAGTAGCCATTCTCTTATTTACAGATTACTGCCACATGTATGTTTCATCAATTTTTGGAACATCTAAAGCAATAGTGAAAGTGTGCATTAAGAGAAGTACTAAAGAGATTGTAAATTGTAATGTTAGAGAAAGAGTGTGGAATATGGCTGAACAAAAGTAAAAATATTCATTATGTTCCTTTTTGTGCTTTATTTTCGATAGATGATTTACAATTATTTATTTGTTTACATAAAAAATGATGGAGTAGCCCAGCATTTGGTTATTGTTGTTCAGTAGAACAATAGATTTAAAATAGAGCATTCATTTATTAAGATAAATCCCAATTGTTGGAAAGGAAAAATCAGGCCCCAAAACATTAAAAGCCTTAAGGAGTATTATTATTAGTATTCAAAAAATTCAAGACATCTCAGTACCATCTCAATTCACGAGAACTGATCTTCTAAAATTAAACAAAATTAATTCATAATAGTGTTTTTCTACATGCAAGAATTCTGACAAGGTCAGTATCGACAAAAAAAAAATGTAGTCCCATGGTCTCGGACAAGCCCTTTGTTATCACTAGAAACATGCTTAACAAAATCTTCCCTCTGTTAAGAGAAGTATTTTGTTCTGTTGAATTGACAGAAAACAACTCTTCCAAAAATGTATGTCAATCCAGGGTAGCAGGGGATGGCCCTTAATTTAGATTTCCTCATGGAAAAAATCACGATCCAGAGGCTTGGGGGATGGTTTTTAATTTAGATTTCATCATGACATAAAAAAATGTAGTTCCACAATCTACCACCTCTCTTTTTGACTGCTGGAAACATGCTTAACAAAGTCTTACTTTTGTTAAAAGAAGTATTATGTTCTGTCAAATCTACAAAATATAACCCTTCATTGAAGTTATGTTAATCTAGGGCAGCAGGGGATTACCCTCATTCTATTATGTTGAATTGACAGAATAAAACCCTTCATTAAATGCATGTCTATCTAGGGCAGTAGGAGATGATCCTTAATTTAGGTTTCCTCATGGAAAAATTAGTGGCTTAATTCTAAAAGCAGAATATGACAACACTGGCAATTATGCAAGAAATTATGTATATTTATATTAATTTTATTTATTATTAATGTCTAAGCCAACTTAAAGAAAGGGTTTTGTATGCCATGGATGCATGACAACGCTTTCACAAAATGTCTGAGCCAAAAGTACAATTGAGAAAGAAAACTACTCAAATTTTGTGGGCTAAGTTCAAAGCAATGAAAGCTAAGCTCACTGAGCATTGAATGAATCTTTTGGACAATAAAACGATGCCCAAAGAATGTAAATAACCAAAAGAATTGCGGAGAACTTTCCACCAGGATGTGAAACTTGATAGACTTCTCTCTGAAAAAAGCAATTTATACATTATATCATTTTGGTCCTAATTTGAAACATAATTACAGACAATCAACGCCTTACCTTTAAGAGATTCATGTGGAAAGCAAGATTGATGATTTTCCTGTGCTGAGCCCATTTCTCACCTGTCAATCCCACAAGTCCCTGTCCAATCAGCAGTCTTGAAAGGGGATTACCTAGAAGCTTTGTATAGTTGCCAAATTTAGTGGACAATATCTCCTTAATAAGCTCAGGGTGGGGAACAAACAACCTGGCTTTAAAACGTCAAAGATAGAAGCTCTGGTTTCAATCTCACTTATGCATTCACTCCTGTTTCTGGTTACCACATGATGCCACGTTTCTTCGGGCATAAATCCAGTGGATTCCAAAGTTATGATTTGCATGATGAGAATGAATGGAGTATGGTCTGGTCTAGGCCTGAAGATCAATGCACGGTATATAATGTCTGTGGCACTTACATAATCTGCAACTCTTACAATGTTCAGTTTGTAGGTGCATGCAAGGCTTCATTCCCAAAGACAATCGCTCAGAATTTGTGAGATTAGTCCTCAACTAGCTATGTTCGATAGTAAATTCATCAATTCCTTGATAAGCCCAATTTCTCTGAATACCCTACAATTACAAAGAATGATTGTGAGAAAGCGTGCCTCCACAATTTCTCTTGCATTGCTTTTACTTTCAATCCACCTTCAGGGCCATGCCATACTGTACAACATTGGGAGAGCGGAGTTTGGGAGGGCAAAATTTTCAGTAAAATTTCAGAAATGTTGTTGAAAGGCTTGTACAATTTGAGCGTTGAAGATACAAGCTTTGGTTTCTATCTCAACTATACATTAACTCCTGCTAACAGGAACACCAAGCTCTCACGTTAAGTCATGCACAAATCCAGACAATATCAACAATATGTTTTGCTTGATAACAAGATAACAATAAATGGAGTGTGTTTTGGTCTCAACCCATAGATCAATGTACCGTGTATAATGTCTGTGGCACATACAAAATTTGCAACTCCAACAATGTTTAGTTCAACAGTTGCGTGGAAGGCTTCATCCCAGAGACAATCGCTTCTGGAATTCACAAAATTGGTCCTCAAGTGGATGTGTTCAACAGAGCCCGTTAAACTGTGATGCCTAAAATGGCAGCTTGAGGGATTCATCTACTCGACAGTAATGTTTCTTGATCAGAATACCTTGCAACGAAAAATAATTATTGTGAGAAAGCGTGCTCCACAATTGCTCTTTCATTGCGTATGCTACAAATCCAATCACAATCCCAGCTCCAGCTGCACGCAAAACCTTCCAAAATAGCCACAAAGTTTGATCCATTGAAGTTCAGATACCCCAATCTTTGCAAGATAAGTTGATTATGCAGCTGATGCAGCTACAACAAGGCTTTGCATAGTCCATGACCTGCCCACAAAAAGAAAATTTCATGACATCTACTGGCCCATTTTCTTCTTCTTTTGTGAGAAAAACAGAGATGGGAACATGCAAATTCTTCCAAAATTATGGCAAATAGCCTTCTATAGAACACCGAATGGAAGAAACAGTATTGGGTTGCATGTAAATCCTGAAATTAACTAGAAAACACTTTCCATATCAAACTATCATGATTTGTGGGCAATGCCCACAATCTCTGCAGCAGTAATGTCCACTCCCCACATTGGAGTTAAAAATAAAGACCAATTCACCCCCACTCCCCATGTTGGTGTTAAAAGAGGAGGGTACTTTGTTATGCCTGACGAAAACTTGTTGACTGACGAAAAATATGACGGATGATTTTTTTCCGTATCAGACAATTCCGTCAGGGCGATGCCCACAGTAAAAAAAGCCTATTGGCTTAATTAAATTATTATTAGATTAGTATAGTTATTATAATATTAGTAGAATATAATATTATTATTAAATTGTTCGAAAATAATTTCATAACAACCATATTATTATTAAAATAATAATATTGAATTGTATAATTAATTAAAATTAAGATATAATTTTAACTGTTATAATATTACATTAATATTAGAATTGAAATATAGCAAAGAACTGCTTCGCAAAAATGTGAAAGCAAAAAGTGCAAAATCATTTTGTAAACCCTAGATGGAGGTCTAGGGCTCTGACTGTGCTAAACCATGAGGAGTGTTGCCATGAATGCCAACTTCTTCTCCCCACTGAATTGGAATGTCTCAAATCATCCCTCGTATGTTCATGTTGTGAACAAAATTGTATTGGGGAAAATAAAATTAACTTCAAGCACTATTTCAGAGCCCAGGATCTCGAAAGCAGATGAGGGTTGGCAAAATTTTCATTCCAGGAAGGCTAGCACATGTCATGATACCTCTTGTGAGTTAACTTGCGTTGGGGGTAAAAGCACAATAAGATGTCACCCTTTTACAAAGGAAGAGGCTAACATCACCAAAACTAAAAAACTTCAAGGGCATAAAAGTCACATTTCTATTTAGAATTTGAAGATGATGTAAACTGATGAAATGTGTGAAATAGGATGAATTTTATGTCTATAGTTTTTAAAAATAATTTTTGGACAAATAATAATATGTTTTTCTAATTTTTAGGTCTATTTTTCATGTCCTGAAAAACACTGCAAATCAGGGGGTTTACTTCCCGTCAAATCATTATAAGTAAAACATTATTTTTTTCTCCAATTTGAAAATATGTTTTAGATGACATGTATATCTAGTACAGGAAAAAATAAAGAAGTGTTTTTGATCTATAATTTGCCCATTATAAGTATTCAAAGTCAAACTTACTCGAAATCAACAATTTTTGTCTCCCGCCACTTTTCACCTATAAAAAATATTCCAAAAATCAAATAAATTATATATTCTTGAAGAAGATTCTCTTCTCTAGTGCCGCATATGATTTTAAATTTTTTTTGAATTGATTTAGTATTTTCTAATATTTACCGAATCAATGACTTCTCAAAGCTTTATATGCCTACATGTAGTTTTTTACAAATTTGTTTAACATTTTCTAATTGAAAAAATATAAAGTTTATATGTCCATAATTGTAGTTTTGAGATCTAGAAAAGGGTAGTTTTGGTTTTTTGAAAAATTTTATTTGCAGAAGCAAAAAAAATGTCAAAAGTGCAAAATTCTGCATTTTTGGTATTTTTGAAGGTTTGGCTCCAAGTTGGCATGCCACCTAGGATGACTCGGCCAAGTTAGACTCGACCGAGTCCACTCAGCCTAGTACCTTATGGGGTCGTCCCCCCGTGAGTGGTCGCATGGGTGACCCACCCTTTCAATTTGAAGGCTATATATAAGTGTTATTTTTAAAAATATATATATCAATTGCGAATTTTAATTCTTATTTTAGGATATAAGGATATTTTGAAGCTGGGAGTCGGGGAAGTCGCAAAGACATTTTGGTTTCGAAGGAGTGTGAAGGTATGTTTTTCAATGACGAAAGAGTAAAACAATAAAAAAATTCTTTCTTAGATATATGAGCAATGGGAAATAAAAGGACTAGAACAAGGAAGTATGATCGTAAAAGGGATGACTAAATGAAAGGTCATACAAAACTTGTCGAAGAGCAACTGGTCGATGTTGAAGAAGAACCTATCAATGTAGAAGGTGCAACTCAACTAGGGGAGGATATTGGTAGTAGTCAAAGTATAAATATTTTTCCTACAATGCAGAATTTGATGGACATGATGATTGAGGAATAAATTATTAGTCAAATTGCACCGAAACACTTGGTACCTGAAAGCACTATTAATTTGCATCTCAAAAACATGTGGATGAAATATTTTGAGAGTAAATATTTGGTGGGAAAATCACAATTGTTTGCAAAGTTATTCAAGAAAAAATAAATGACTCCAGTTTTGGAGTTATTGGGTATTGATAATAGGAAAATTGTGGGAGGTAAAGTAAAAGAGACAATAATTCAAAATTTACAAGATGCATTGAACATTGTTAACATATAAGATCATAGAGGACTAATTTCAAGTGTGGCTAGAAGAGCGTTGATGACTATGATTGCCAGTAAGAAATTGACACATAGAAATCAAGTTTGAGCAATTTTTGATTTTCTCAAGGTATTCGAAGAACTGTTCAAAGATATATTAGGAAGAAATATGTTGGATATGGACATTGAAAAGAATTGGGTACAAATTTGTAGAGTTCCTCATAAAGATAGAATTTCTGAAGATGTAAGAAGATGGGTCATTGATTTTTGGACCAACCACTCTCGCATTTTTTCCAATAGAAGGGACACTATACAAATGAACGATGAAGACATGGGTATGAAGATTTCAGATCCAAAACATTTTGTCGATAC
The DNA here is from genome assembly GCA_027943335.1 of Chamaecyparis obtusa. Lineage (NCBI taxonomy): Eukaryota > Viridiplantae > Streptophyta > Pinopsida > Cupressales > Cupressaceae > Chamaecyparis > Chamaecyparis obtusa. The sequence goes on along the minus strand of BSBK01007577.1, from coordinate 28,489 downwards.
TCCACAAAGTGAATTTTTTGAAGCATTCAAGCATGAAGTTTTAGATGTGAAAATAGGTCAGAGAATGTTTGAGATGTTGCGCCCTTGCCTTGTAGGCATAAATAAGGTTAATGAAACATGTTGAAATCATGTTGAGTTTCACTTATACTTGCAATCATATAAAAAGGTTATGGCAATACTTAATCTAGATATGGTTACTGGAAGTACAACATAATTTGTAAAGTCCATTTTATGTGATAAATCAGAAGATTCAGATGAATTCAATGTCCAGCGTATAAAAAATGAATGCAATAATTGTGGAGAAATTTCCTTTACAATTTGATAATATTGATGTTACAACACTAGTTCAGTGGAAGAGATTTGAATATGAGATATACCAAATGAAGACACGAGGTGAATAAAAAAAACTTACATTAAAGGAGAGTGAATTATCGTACCTTCAGTTCATGGACAGATTTTGATCTATGGTTTATCCACATATCCAACATTGTCATGGTGCATGATGGCAAGCTAAATTGTTTCGTGATTCCAAAAAATGTTTCCCGCCTGGTTGTATTCTTTCAGTTGTAGATTTTATGGAGAACTATACATTTTCCGCTCAAAAAGAGCTCCAGAGTCAATATTATCATTCTGATCAAGTTGCAATATTTGTGCATGTGACCTATAGACATGCACAATTTGATTTGGATGAGATAGACTCTAGTATAGATCAAAATGAACGTATTATCATCAAGGAGGTTCATTTGTATATTAGTGATGACAGGGTTGATAATAGGAGCTACGTGGCTCATTGTTTCAACATGTTTTTCAACAATCTTGTGAGTCATGGGATAAATGCTTCACAACATTGGATCTGGTCTGATGGGTGTGTAGGCAAGTACGTGTACACTATAAATTTTCTTTTAAATTTGCTCAATTCTATGTGTGTGTGTGTGTGTATTTGTAAATTTAAATTGTAGGTCAATTTAAGTCTGCAAAAGCCTTTAATTGGTTAGTTGTGCAACATGCTAGACACAACGTTAAGTTTTTTTGGAATTTCTTTGAAGGTGAACATGGAAAAGGAGAGCATGATGGAGCAGGAGCATGTGTGAAGTGTGCACTTCGACAACATGAACTTCAAGGTATGTATACATTTGATATTCAACTTGTTTACTTGCTCCTATTTAACTTTACATTACATGTACACATGGTCTTTAATCTTCATTTTCTTAGAAATAAACTAATTATATATATATATGTATATATATACTAAATTGCTAAAAATATATCTCTAGGTAACATGATAGAGAATTCAAAGAAAATTGTTGAATGGTGTCAAAAATCATTTCGCCAATCGAGACACAAAATACAACAAACATTATTTTTGGGAAGTGATAGGTATTTATTTAAACTTTTATTTTTCAAACTCAAATTTCTTAAAATGTACATATTATAGGTCTGTCACATGTGTGTTTTTAACTTGTTTTAGATCTGTGTGTGTGTGTGTCTATATATATATGTGTGTGTGTGTGTGTGTGTGTGTGTGTGTCTGCAAGATCATGAGGGGCCAAAAAGTGGCGATGTGAAAAGTATTCACTTTTCACTCGTCCAAAAGTGCATGAAAATGCTTGTTGAATTTTTAATAGGCCTGGGTGTCAGTACACCTGGGCAAACTTGACACCAAAGCACAGGCCTAATTGGGTACCCGATAACTGTAACATAAATCCGAAACTCGCGAGCCCTTTTCTTCATTTCTTTCCGCATTTTTGTTTTCCAAAACGGCTTGATATATCATATACCTGATATATTTTTGGATACCTGATTTTGGAAACAACAAATTCGACTCTCGAGCATATTCGGTAAGTAATTATTTGTATATTTTTATTATTTTATTTCATTTTCATGCTAAATGTAGCATTTTTTTTTAAAATAAGGTTTTGTATTTATATTTGTAATAATATATGAAATTAGATTGAAATTTACATTTTTTTTTAATTTAATCAGGCATGGCTGACAACAATGAAGAAAATAACCCTCCCACACCAAATAACGATCCCGAAAATAATCCCCCATATCTAAACCCTAAATCTTTACAAGATTTGATACAAGAAAATTTAAACACAATACGAGGTTTCCAAAACACGTATCAAAATATACCTACATTAGGTCCCATGCTTGCCACAGTAAATACAATTGTTGGAAATATTGACACACTCACATAGCAACATAATGCTGCTCTTCATTGGCGTGATGATATGCACACCCAATTTGATGACGGGCTTGACCATGATGGGATTGCGGCCCTTAATATAAGTAAGGAAGATATAGCCGCCCTTTTTGTCAATCCTAAAACCAGAATACCAGTTGACCCCAAAAAGGCCAAATTATCAATAAAATGGTGCACAAATGAAGCAATGCACACAAACTTTTGGGATCGCTGGTGGATGGTTTTTGATAAACCACCCCATAGCAATTTGGAGGTCCCATTTTATTTCATTAAAAAATTATATGCTTAGTTTGTGCTTGGTCACCATGTTGATTATTGGAGTATGAGGCCCAACATGGGCATAGGTGGAGGAGCTCCTCAAATTAGGCCATTTGCTTAGCGCCGAAAGACCACTACCTTTGTCCCCCCCACTGATGTCACACCCGCTCCTCCAGTGCAGCATCCTGATATCATTGCAGAGGCTACCTCATAGACTATTAGGGCCATTCATTTACTGAGTGATCAGCTGATCATGCAGATCAGGTCAGTGTTACCTCCTGGTGTGGATGATGCCGGCACATCGACATCTCGTCGGAGTTCACATGTATGCGAGCCCCATATGTGCATTATGTGCAAGCATATGTGCCTCAGACCGCTTACTGATTTTGATACATATCAGTTTCATGTTATTGATGAGGAGGATACAGGAGACGTAGCTGCAGAGGCTGCAACACCTCATGGAGCATCTACATCTCATGAGAGTGATCAGGAGGTGCACGCAGAGCCATTGACTCTTGTTGATACGATAAGAGTAAACATTATAAATAAATTTGTCACATGAATTATTTAATTTAAAAATAATTTATTTATTTAGATTAGTTTTAATGATTGCATGCACTTATGTATATATATTTTTTCCATTTATGTTCAGTCGATGACACAGGAGGAGGTGAGATAGGTGGATGAGTCCACACTTTCGACCATTTCATTTGGCCTTGATGACTATACGGTATATTATAAATTATGTACCCATTAGTTTTTTTTATATCATTTGGTGTACATGCTTAAATCTCTATTAATTAGAGCAATAAAATTCATAAATTTACTTATATATTGTCATCTGATTGTGTTCTTGCAGGGTATAGCCGATTTCAGTGGGGGGCACGAGGGGGTTCCTTCATCAGGTGTTGACAAAGGAAAGGTAGTTAATTGTTTAAGATTAATTATGCATGCACATGTATGCCACTTGTGTGTAGTAATAAATATTTTACTTGCACTTTATTGTATAGGGTGTGGCTATTGATGATGTCCCGATAGCTGTTCGACAGTGTAGGGTTACCTCGATTTGGAGTCATAGCCCGATTGTACGTAGACTTTTACATATTGTTATTTGTATTTTGTAACTAGGGTTGCTATGATGAAGTACATTTATATATAATTGACAATATTTTTACTCTCATAGGTTACTCTGAGTGTGAGGGAGGGCCCACAAGAATCTTTCATATCTTTGTTGACCCCGCCCACCATTCTAGAGGAGGGATCATCAAATGTAAGTTTTAATTTTAGTTCAATCAATTTGTAATTTTATTATGCTATCATCCTATTTTTTAGATTTATTACTCTATGTTGCACCACTCTACTAATCTCATTATTGCAAATATATATTTATAGGTCACAGTTGGTATTGTTGGCATGGTCCCTTCGCTACCCAGGACTTATGCTAGGACACCTGATCGTGGTAGGCAACCGAGAGACTAGGTACAAATATTTGTATTTAGTTATAATTTTAATTAAATTAGTGTTTGAATTATGAACTATATATATATATATATATATATATATATATATATATATATATATATATATATATATATATATATATATATATGTACAAATCATATAAAGTAAGCAATCTAACTTGGGTTTGAACTCATTTTTTATGCAGGATCAATCAGAGCCCAACACTTCTTCAAAGAGGCTACATTTTGATGGTCCCCCTACGACATAGGATGTAGTTTTAGTTTTGTGGTCATTTAGAGATGCCACTTCACACATTTTGAGATGGCATATATGCCACATTGTACACCTTAAAACATTGATTTTGTAGACATTTTGAAATGGCATGTGCCATATTTGTATATGGAGATACTTTTGATACATTTGATACTTTGTATATATAGAACATGTTCATTTATATGTTATATTTGCATCATCTTTTGTATATACATATTTATTATTCATGTTTATGGAATTAAATGGTGAAGTTATATCTTGACTGTGATTATCATTATGATTGAAATTATATCTTGTTGAAGTTACATTTGTTTTTCTTTACTCTGGAATACCCTGTTCATGGAGCTTATTATGTTTGACGTTTAACTTCTATAGATTTACTATGTTCTTATATTTCATAACATTATATATACTCACTTGAGCCACTTAGTACTACATTGTTTGAATACTATGTATATACTCATTGTGTATATAACTCATCATATTTGGGTCACTTGAGCCATGGAAGATCATTGCCCAATCGTGCTTAGTGCACCTTGGGGTCACTTGGATCGAGCGTGGTTGCGAGCATTCCAATGACTTTGTGGGCGAAACGAGGTTGTCACTAGTGTTTACCCGGCCAATCGGAGCTGATGGAGTAGACAGTTCGATGCAATGTCAGATAGTTTGAAAGATACGCTACTGAGCTGCTTTCAACTGACCCTCACTGCAAGTTTTGGCATCGACTAAGATCACCTTGTCAAATGCAAATGAAGTCAAATCGCCCAGAGCTGAGAGAGGTTATAGTAGACCTCGAAAACATGATCCCATAGCACCTGATAGTTTGTCGATACCTCTCATGAGCTTTGAGATACGAGCCCTGAAAGATCACTGCCCAATCGTGCTTAGTGCGCCTTGGGGTCACTTGGGTTGAGCATGGTCGCGAGCATTCCCACGACTCTGTGGGTGGAACGAGGTTGTCACTAGCCTTTACCCGGCCAACTGAAGTCAATGGAGCAGATGATTTGATGCTAGGTCAGACGGTTTGAAAGATATGCTACTGAGCCGCTTTCAACTGACCCTCACTACACATTTTGGCATCGACTGAGATTGCCTTGCCAAATGCAAATGAAGTCGAATTGCCCAAAATTGAGAGAGGTTATTGTAGAACTTGGAAACACAATCCCATAGCCCCTAATGGTTTTTTGATACCCCTCATGAGCTCCGAGATATGAGCCTCGAAAGATCGCTGCCCAATCGTGCTTAGTGCACCTTGGGATTGTATGCACCCTAAAATGGTCGCCTAGACTTTGGGCCCCATTTATTCAATTTATCAATCCTGAATCAATTTTATCAATAATCAATATTTTCAACAATATCAATTTCTTGATTAAATCTTAAATTCAATCATATATTGGATTTTTATCCTATGGGCTAACCATTTTATCCTAAGGTCTTTATTTAATTAAAATGAATATTTCCTCCCCTTTTGATTAAATAAAAAGCCCCACTTTTCCTCTTATCCTAAGTTACACAAATAAAGCATTATTCTTATTTCACAAAAAGGAAAAAAGTATTTTTTGTCTCATATGGACATAAAGTCAACTCCTATTTTCCTATTGGAGGATACTTGTGCACATGGATTGCTCCTCTTTCAAGCTCCACCGCTGATTAAGACTTTTGCCTCTTAATCTCCATGGTCCATTCCTTTGCATTTGTTATAAAAGGAGAGCTCTCTCCTTCATTTGCATATCCATCTCTTTCATGCTATTGTTATGCTGCAGGTTTTCTAGGTACATTTGGAGCTTTTGAAGACATTGAAGACTTGTTGCTTTCATCATTTAGTTGCATATTTGCTTTCTTAGTTGCATGATAATGGCATTCTTAGTATAGATTTCCTTTTATGCAATAGATTTAACTCACATAGCTTAATAGGAAGGATTTGTAACACTTGTTCTTTTCATTTCATAGCTTAGTTGCATTGCATTTTCATTTCCATAGACTAGATTGCATTGCATTTTCATAGTGATTCTTGAGGATATTGGCACTCTTTCCCTTGTCCTCACTTGAATCTCTCATTGTGTGGTTGACTAGCAAGGTCACAAGCTTGTAGCTCTAGCTGAGAGCAAATACTTCATAGTCCCTTGCAACTCTATGCATAGAGAGCTATGAGCCGCTTTGTGAGGCCTCATTCTTGAGCAACCTTGCATGTAATGGTTCATAGAAGTGCACCATTTTAGTGTGTACAGGGATCACTTGGGTCGAGCGTGATCGTGAGCTTTCTCCTGATTCCGTAGGTGGAACGGGGTTGTCACTAGCATTTACCCAACTAATTGGAGCTGATGGAGCAGACGATTCAATGCCAAGTCAGATGGTTTGAAAGATATGATGTTGAGCCGCTTTCAATTGACCCTCACTACAAGTTTTGGCATCGACTGAGATCGCCTTGCCAAATGCAAATGAAGTCAAATTGCCCAAAACTAAGAGAGTTTATAGTAGACCTCAAAAACACCATCCTGTAGCACCTGATAGTTTGTCGATACCTCTCATGAGCTCTAAGATAGGAGCCCCGAAAGATCGCTACCCAATCGTGCTTAGTGCACCTTGGGGTCACTTGGGTCGAGCGTGGTCACGAGCTTTCCCGTGACTCCATGGGTGGAATGGGGTTGTCACTAGTGTTTACCCGGCCAATCGGAGTTGATGGAGCAAATGGTTTGATGCTAGGTTGGACAGTTTGAAAGATATGCTGCTGAGCCACTTTCAACTGACCCTCACTGCAAGTTTTGGCATCGACTGAGATCGCCTTGCCAAATGTAAACAAAGTCAAATCACCCAAAATTGAGAGAGGTTATAGTAGACCTCAAAAAAAAGATCTCGTAGCACCTAACGATTTGTCGATACCTCTGACGAGCTCCAAGATATGAGCCATGAAAGATCGCTGCCCAATTGTGCTTAGTGCACCTTGGGGTCACTTGGGTCGAGCGTGGTCATGAGCGTTCCCATGACTCCATGGGTAGAATGGGGTTGTCACTGGCATTTACCCAGCCAACCGGAGCTAATGAAGCAAATGGTTTGATGCCAAGTTGGACGGTTTGACAGATATGCTACTTAGCCACTTTCAATTGACCCTCACTGCAAGTTTTGGCATCGACTGAGATTGCCTTGCCAAATGCAAAAGAAGTTGAATCACCCAAAACTGAGAGAGGTTATAATAGACCTTGGAAACATGATCTCGTTGCCTCTAAAAATTTGTCGATACCTCTCATGAGCTCTGAGATACAAGCCCCAGAAGATCACTGCCCAATCGTGCTTAGTGCACCTTGGGGTCACTTGGGTTGAGTGTGGTCGCGAGCATTCTCGTGACTCCATGGATAGAACGGGGTTGTCACTGGTATTTACCTGGCCAACCGAACCCAATGGAGTAGACGGTTCGATGCCAGGTTAGACGGTTTGAAAGATACGCTACTGAGCCGCTTTCAACTGACCCTCATTGCAAGTTTTGGCATTGACTGAGATCACCTACCCAAATGCAAATGAAGTCGAATTGCACAAAAATGAGAGATGTTATAGTAGATCTCATAAAAATGATCTCATAGCACCTGACAGTTTGTCGATACCTCTCACGAGCTCTGAGATACGAGCCCCATAAAATCACTGCCCAATCGTGCTGAGTGCACCTTGGGGTCACTTGGGTCGAGTGTGGTTGCGAGCATTCCCATGACTCCATGGGCAAAATGGGGTTGTCACTGGTGTTTACCCAGCCAACTAGAGCCGATGGAGAAAATGGTTCGATGCCAAGTCAGATGGTTTGAAAGATATGCTGCTGAGCCGCTTTCAACTGACCCTCACTGCAAGTTTTGGCATTGACTGAGATCACCTTACCAAATGCAAACAAAGTTGAATCACCCAAAACTGAGAGAGGTTATAGTAGACCTCAAAAACATGATCCTGTAGCACCTGACAATTTTTTGATACCTCTCACGAGCTCCAAAATATGAGCCCCAGAAGATCACTGCCCAATCGTGCTTAGTGCACCTTGGGGTCACTTGGGTCAAGTGTGGTTACAAACTTTCTAGTGACTCCATGGGTGGAACGGGGTTGTCACTAGCATTTACTCAGCCAACCGGAGCTGATGGAGTAGATGGTTCGATGCCAAGTTAGATGGTTTGAAAGATATGCTGCTGAGCTACTTTTAATTGACCCTCACTATAATTTTTGGCATTGACTGAGATCGCCTTGCCAAATGCAAATAAAGTCGAATCACCCAAAACTAAGAGAGTTTATAGTAGACCTCAAAAACATGATCCTGTAGCACTTGATTTTTTGTCGATACCTCTCACGAGCTCCAGGATACAAGCCCTGAAAGATCGCTGCCCAATTGTGCTTAGTGCACCTTGGGGTCACTTGGGTCGAGTGTGGTCACGAGCTTTCTCATGACTCCATGGGAGGAATGGGGTTGTCACTAGTGTTTACCCGGTCAACTAGAGTTGATGGAGCAGATGGTTTGATGCCAGTTCAGATGGTTTGAAAGATATGTTGTTGAGCCTCTTTCAACTGACCCTCACTGCAAGTTTTGGCATCGAATGAGATCGCCTTGCCAAATGCAAATGAAGTCGAATCACCTAAAATTGAGAGAGGTTATAGTAGACCTTGAAAAAATGATCCTATAGCACCTAAGGGTTTGTTGATACCTCTCATGAGCTTTGAGATACGAGCCTTAGAAGATCGCTGCCTAATCATGCTTAGTGCACCTTGGGGTCACTTGGGTTGAGCGTGGTTGCGAGCTTTCCCGTGACTCCATGGGTGGAACAGGGTTGTCACTAGTGTTTACCCAGCCAAACAGAGCTGTTGGAGCAAATGGTTCAATGCCAAGTTAGACGGTTTGAAAGATACGCTGTTGAGCTACTTTCAACTGACCCTCACTGCAAGTTATGGCATCGACTAAGATCGCCTTGCCAAATGCAAATGAAGTCGAATCACCCAAAAATGAGAGAGGTTATAGTAGACCTCAGAAACATGATCCTATAGCCTCTGATAGTTTGTTGATACCTCTCACGAGATCTGAGATACGAGCCCTGGAAGATCGCTGCCCAATCCTGCTTAGTGCACCTTGGGGTCACTTGGGTCGAGGGTGGTCGCGAGCATTCCTGTGACTCTGTGGGTGGAATGGAGGTTTCACTGGCATTTACCTAGCCAATCGGAGCTGATAGAGTAGACAGTTTGATGCCAGGTCAGATGGTTTGAAAGATATGTTGCTGAGCCGCTTTCAACTGACCCTCACTACAAGTTTTGGCATCGACTGAGATCGCCTTGCCAAATGCAAATGAAGTCAAATCGCCCAAAATTGATAGAGGTTATTGTAGACCTTGGAAACATGATCCCATAACCCTTGATGGTTTTTCGATACCTCTCACAAGCTCTGAGATACAAGCCGCAGAAGATTGCTGCCCAATCATGCTTAATGCACCTTGGGGTCACTTGGGTCGAGTGTGGTCGCGAGCTTTCCCGTGACTTCATGGGCTAAACGGGGTTGTCACTGGTGTTTACCTGGCCAATCAAAGTTGATGGAGTAGATAGTTTGATGCTAGGTCAGATGGTTTGAAAGATATGTTGTTGAGCCGCTTTCAATTGACCCTCACTGCAAGTTTTGGCATCAACTGAGATCGCTTTGCCAAATGCAAATGAAGTTGAATCGCCCAAAATTGAGAGAGGTTATAGTAGAAATCAGAAACATGATCCTGTAGCACCTAAGGGTTTATCGATACCTCTCATGAGCTTTGAGATACGAGCCCCAGAAGATCGCTGCCCAATCATGCTTAGTGCACCTTGGGGTCACTTGGGTCGAGCGTGGTCGTGAGCTTTCTCGTGACTTCGTGGGCAGAATGGTGTTGTCACAAGTGTTTACCCAGCCAACCAGAGTTGATGGAGTAGATAGTTCAATGCCAGGTCAGACGGTTTGAAAGATACGCTGCTGAGCCGCTTTCAACTAACCCTTACTACAAGTTTTGGTGTCGACTGAGATCACCTTACCAAATGCAAATGAAGTTGAATCGCCCAAAACTAAGAGAGGTTATTGTAGACCTTGGAAAAAAAATCCTGTAGCACCTGATGGTTTTTAAATACCTCTCACGAGGTTCAAGATATGAGCTCCAAAAGATCATTTCCCAATCGTGCTTAGTGCACCTTGGGGTCACTTGGGTCGAGCGTGGTCGCGAGAGTTCCGGTGACTCTGTGGGTGGAACGGGGTTGTCATTGGTGTCTACCTGGCCAACCAGAGCTAATGGAGCAGATGGTTCGATGCTAGGCCAGATAGTTTGAAAGATACGTTGCTGAGCCGCTTTCAACTAACCCTCATTGCAAGTTTTGGCATCGACTGAGTTTGCCTTGCCAAATGCAAACGAAGTCGAATCACCCAAAACTGAGAGAGGTTATTGTAGACTTTAGAAACATGATCTAGTAGCACATGAAATTTTTTTGATACCTCTCATGAGCTCCGAGATACGAGCCCTAGAAGATCGCTACCCAATCATTCTTAGTGCACCTTGGGGTCACTTGGGTCGAGCGTGGTCGTGAGCGTTCCCATGACTCTGTGGGTGGAACGGGGTTGTCACTGGCATTTACTTGGCCAAACAGAGCTAATGGAGAAGATGGTTTGATGCTAGGTCAGACAGTTTGAAAGATACGCTGTTGAGCCACTTTCAACTGACCCTAACTGCAAGTTTTGGTATTGACTAAGATTGTCTTGCCAAATGCAAACAAAGTCAAATTGCCCGAAATTGAGAGAGGTTATTGTAGACCTTGGAAGCATGATCTCGTAGCCCCTAACAATTTGTTGATACCTCTCATGAGCTCTGAGATATGAGCCCTGGAAGATCGCTGCCCAATCGTGCTTAGTGCACCTTGGGGTCACTTGGGTTGAGCGTGGTCGCGAGCTTTCCTGTGACTCCATAGGCGGAAGGGGGTTGTCATTGGCATTTATCCAGCCAATCAGAGCTGATGGAGTAGACGATTTGATGCTAGGTTAGACGGTTTGAAAGATACACTGCTGAGCCGCTTTCAACTGACTATTAGTGGTATGTTTGAAATTCGAACTGTGAAACTAATCATGATTAAGCTTGTGAAATTTGAACTGTGAAGCTTATTATGTTTGAGGTTTAACTTTTATATATTGTTTGAAATAATAAAAAATAATATCCTTAAAGCATTATAAACAACAATCAAACATGTAAGAATTCAAACCATGCAAATGACATAAGTAAATGACATGTAAGATCCCTTCTTGGCACTATTGGCCACCCATACATGATTTTGGTCATAAGTCCTTATTAAGAGTTTTAGGACATTTAACTTTTAAATCAAATTGATTGTTACAAATTGCCATTATAGGCTTCAAAAGATCTCAATTAACCATTAAGGATCCTTTTGTCCTTCTATCTTTGATTGGATCCATGGTGACCATAGGCGTCTTCATAGGTGCTCCTGCACAAGTTACAATCCAAATAAAAAACCAATTTTATTGACTCAAAATACAATCTAAGAAAGGTGAAATTAATGTATTAAAATTAAGCTTAACGAACTTAGAAAACAATGCACTAAGTTAACTTATTACCTAGTCAAGTGTTCCTGAAGGGCCATCTCTTTGCTTCAGGGTCTCCAATAGTGCTTCATGATCAGTAGTACTAATAGTCCAAAATTCTTTTGTCTTTGGTCTTCCTTGATGCTTTGACAACTTGACATTTGTTTCTATAACAAGGTGTGAATACATGAGAATAGTTTTGTGCTTCTCATAGTCTTCAAATGCGGGAATTCCATTCTTTCTAATAATGTATGTTCATATCCATGTTCCTACAACAACAACTAAACCAGTAGGATATGTGAACCCATCCCCATCTGTCATCGATTGTACAAGCTTATGTTTACATTGTACACAACGTGCTAACCAATAATTTGACCTCTCATCATTCCCCTACGGTGCAACCAATGCAAAAACATTTCCTGGTGTCAGAAGATCTGAAAGATGGTCATAGTCAACTGAAGTATCCATGTCATCATTGCTTATAGAGAGTGTTAAAGATAAAGGAGTTAGATACTGTGGAACCCATGTGTCCACCCACTCACTTGACTCGCAATGATCCCAATCATACTAAAAACACATGGGCCAAAAACAAGCCAACTCTCGTGTCCAAATGGTCCATGTACTACTATTGGAGCTTCAAAATGAATGCATTTTTGAAGAGTCTTTCAAATTTGACAATCCAATCTATCTCCTATAGTTCCCTCCTCAACCAATGAAAAGAATCTACGCATTGTAGAATCAAGAGTCCCCCCCTGTGACAATGCTAAAGTACACCAATCAACAATAGAATGAGCATCAAGAAGTACAACACCTGAAATCCTCAATTGCTCCTTAACTAGAGCTCTCTTCACACACTCACTTGCTCTGTCATGCTCCCCTTTCCCATGCCCTGACTCAAAAAAACTCCAAATATGAGGTACACCACTCTCCACATGCATTCTACACAACCAATAAAACATTCTGGCATTCTTAAATTGACCGGTGCAATTATCTGACCAAATGAGATGCCTATCCATAACAATACCATTTCTTGCAAGAAGTCAAAATAGTTCTGGAAACAATGTTGAACAAACTCATGAGAGTAAGACCTGTCGTCACTCATATAAAAATGGTAGTCTCTGATTATCTTTCACTCATCTTTTGTGCTATCAGGGGAATGTCTATATGTGATGTGTACAAAAATAGCAACCTGCATGGAATTGTAATATTGAGCTTGAGTCTCATTTTGGGGCTTTAATGTATAGTTCTCCACAAAGTCTACAATGAATATAATAGTTCCAGTGGGGAAAGTGTCCTTACATGTCCTGAATTGTTGATCCAACCATTGAGACCTGTGACTATGCCTTGCATACTTGTAAAAAATATTTGTCTTGAAATCTGAGATAAAATCAGCAACATTGTATTCTTTTGCAACTAACTCACATCTAGAGCCTTCACCTCCACTCTTCAATGTATATTTCACCGTTTCATATACCTTTTTTTGGACGAGTGTCTTTCCAAAATTGTGTTCCAAACCCTCATGAAAACATGTTCTAAACTTGGACAAGCCACCACATTCTGAGCACTTGGCATTTAAGCAATCTTTTTTATAAAATAAACAACCATCATCTCTATGACATAAAAATTGATCTAGCAAGTCTCTTGATGATTTGGGAAGACCACTTGCACCACAATCCTCTAGCATTTCATTAGTATGCAAAGTAGAACGAATGGACCATAATAATTCATGATGTATTGAAAACTCAACATGATATTTGCAACATGTATTCTGAATCTTAAGGGGTACACAATAAAATGGCTTCACGGATTCAAAAGACCTTTGTGATATTTTCAATGTTGGATGCGTCTCACAAATTTTTTTATACAACATTGTTTGACTTACCTCCACATAATGTTTAGGATGTGGAGTGCGGTCTCGATTGCCAACTCTCAACTTCAAGACATCCTTCACATTTGGTGACACTCTTGAGTTAGCATCCCAAAATTTTTGAATTTCATCCTTGACAACGTCTGTTAGCTTCTTATCAAAATGTGGAAGTCTCCCAACATAAGCCCATGTATCAATTTGAAGCTGATCATCAAGTCTTTCTCTTCTTGCAAGTGCTCTACCCAAAGTTTTACGGTCTATATTGAAGTCAACACAAGTTTGTCTCATCAAATGAGCCTTTCTCAACTGATGACTTACTAAGGAGGTTGTAATAATCCTCCGAGAAAATCTCTTGTCTTTTTCTCTGCTAGTCTTCCCAATGCTATTGAGAGCATTGAAAAGATTCTTCACAAAAATGGCATTTCTCTCCATTTTTTTGTTCACACGAATCTTCAATTTCACAAGCATAGGTCTCATCTTTTGCATCTTTAACAACGGCACAAAAATTTGACATTGCTCAACCAATGTCTTGTTTCCAAAAAATTGATCATAAAGTCTTGAAGCCCACAACCTAAGGGTTCTATGTGACCTCTTTCCTTCCCAATTATTCATAATGTTCTCCTCAATTTCAATTAACCATTTAGGTCTTCCTAAAAGCCCCAAATTTGAAGTTTGATTATCTTTATTGCAAGGGACTTCATTTCGCATATAATTTGGAGATGTGTAACGTTCATGTGGTTCTTGTGCAACATTTTCATTCCCCAAGTCTACATTTTCAATCTCCATCTGTACATTTTCAAATTCAACATCCTCTTCACTTACAACTACATTTACGGGGTCTAATTGATTAATGTTTAACATACCTTCTCTCCTTCTTCGGTGATTTTCCTTATCCTTTTCCCTATATGCTTGAATTTCTTCATCCGTCAGCTTCCTCTTGCATTTAGCCTTTCGACAACTGCTACTTCCCATGGTGAGACCACAAGTCGACAAAAATCAAACAATGGGCCCAAATCACATTTTTTTTTCTACAACGCGTGAAAAAATTATAAAATCTTGTGATTGTCTGGTCTGTGGGGACAAGGAATATTTTGGTCAAATATTACTTGTCCAAAATTGGGTATCTGATTTCATATCGGGTACCCGATATTCCCAGGCATATTAAAAAAAGGGTGGGAGCAAATGAAAAAAATTGAACTTTTACATATATTAATGTATATAATATACATACATACACACACACACACACACACACACACACACACACACATATATATATACACACACACACACACACACACACACACATATATATATATATATATATACATACATACATACATACATACATACATACATACATACATACATACATACATACATACATACATATATATATATATATATATATATATATATAGATGTATGTATATATATATATATAGATATATATATACATACATCTATATATGTATATATATAGATATATATATATATATATATATATGTATATATATATATGTATGTATATATATATATATATGTGTGTATATATATATATATAGATATATGTATATATGTATGTATGTATATATATATATATATATATATATATATATATATATATATATATATATATATATATATATATATATATATATATGTATATATATATGTATGTATATATATATGTATGTATATATATATATATATATATAGATATATGTATATATATATATAAAAGAGGCATATGATATATATAATGTATATATTATATATATACTAATGTATTATAATATACTAATGTATTATATACTAATGTACTAATGTATAATATACTAATTTATATTATATACTAATGTACTAATGTATAATATACTCATTTTTATTTTTCATTTCTTCTAGGTCTTTAAAGGCGGTTGGCTAAATCTTTGTATTAAATGTTAGGGAATGCATGAAAATAATATGATTCTGAGCATGAGCATGAGTCCCTACAGGGGCATAGTTGTGCCTTTTACAGACACCCTAAACCAAAGCTACGCAGAAATGAAGGCTTTAAAGAATAGTTCACTGGAGGTGGATTACAGAAGAAAAGGGCAAGAGAATCACTCTGTTTCCACCGTCTGTGGCTGTGAAATGGTATCTTTCCCTGCTTTTTCAATCGGAACGCTAAATTGCAAAGGTTCTCGAAATAGATTCTGGTTGAATCGGACAATTGTACCGCACCTGTTGATAATCTGATAGCTCAACAGAGTCATTAGGAGGTTAACCAAGAACAACCAGATGGATCTTTGAACCGGTTGAAGATTATGGACAACGGGGAAGGGTTTGGTAAAATGACCAGCTGTACTTGAAATTATGCAAGCACCGTAGAACTGACCGCATTAATAAATTTAAAAAAGAGATCAGTGGCGGTGTGACATTATGAGGAAAGCCTTGCTATTGGGATGGCACCACCCTAATATTATGAAGAATGTCTTGCCGCTTCAATACCAGCACCACCTCTGTCTCAGACTTTTGCCATTGCTTCTCATCAGTACTCTGAGATATGGCAGGGATTGCGGGATTTTGCACAGCATAGTCCATCATAAATTCTCTATAAATCATCATGTGTTATAGTATTATGGACATTTCTGAATGACTTACTCGAAGAATTTAATTTTCATCATAATTTTGGCTCCATGAATTGTCATTTTGCGCTCGAAGAGAAGCTGCGGATTATAAAAATTTGATAAATTTGGTTCATCTCATTTTCTTTCTCTGCCATTTCTAAGTGATAAGGTGTACTAGGACCCCTAGAGAGTCCCCATGACCCCTTTTGACACATTAGAATGTACACGTGTGTCTTAAGGGGTCCTAGGAACCATTAAGACACACGAGGACTTCTTAAGACACACATGAGCATTCCAATGTGTCAAAAGGGGTCATGGGGACTCCCTAGGGGTCCTAACACATGATAAGGCATATTAGGACCCCTAGGGAGTCCCCATGACCTCTTTTGACACATTTGAATACTCAAGTGTGTCTGAAGGGGTCCTAAGACCCCTTAAGACACACCTGAGCATTCAAATGTGTCAAAAGGGGTCATGGGGACTCCCCTGGGGTCCTAACCCATGATAAGGCATACTAAGACCCCTAGGGAGTCCCCATGACCCCTTTTGACAAATTTGAATGCTCAAGTGTGTTCGAAGGGGTCCTAAGACCCCTTAAAACACACTTGAGTGTTCAAATGTGTCAAAAGGGGTCATGGGGACTCCCTAGGGGTCCTAACACGTGATAAGGCGTACTAAAACCCCTAAGAAGTCCCCAAGATGCCTTTTGACACATTTGAATGCTCAAGTGTGTCCGAAGGGGTCCTAAGACCCTTTGAGAAACAGTTGAGTGTTCCAACATGTTAAAAGGGGTCCTACAACACCTTAAGACACACTTGAGCATTCAAATGTCTCAAAAGGGGTCATGGGCACTCCCTAGGGGTCCTAACATGTGATAAGGTGTAGTAGGACCCCTAGGGAGTCCCCATGACCCCTTTTGACACATTTGAATGCTCAAGTGTGTCCGAAGGGGCCCTAAGACCCCTTAAGACACACTTGAGCATTCAAATGTGTCAAAAGGGGTCATGGGGACTCCCTAGGGGTGCTAATGCCTAATAAGGCATAATAGGTCCCCTAGGGAGTCCCCATGACCGCATTTGACACATTTGAATGCTCAAGTGTGTCCGAAGGGGTCCTAAGACCCCTTAAGACACACTTGAGCATTCAAATATGTCAAAAGGGGTCATGGGGACTCCCTAGGGGTCCTAACGCATGATAAGGCATACTAGGACCCCTAGGGAGTCCCCATGACCCCTTTTGACATATTTGAACACTCAACTATGTTTGAAGGCATCTTAGGACCCCTTCGGACATAGTTGAGTGTTCAAATGTGTCAAAAGGGGTCATGGGGACTCCCTAGGGTTCCTAACACCTGATAAGGCATAGTAGGACCCCTAGAGAGTCCCCATGACCCCTTTTGATACATTTGAATGCTCAAGTGTGTCCGAAGGGGTCCTAAGACCCCTTAAGTCACACTTGAGTGTTCAAATGTGTCAAAAGGGGTCATGGGGACTCCCTAGGGGTCCTAGTACACCTTATTAGGCGTTAGGACCCCTAGGGAGTCCCCATGACCCCTTTTGACACATTTGAACACTCAAGTGTGTCGGAAGGGGTCCTAAAACCCCTTAAGACACACTTGAGTGTTTATATGTGTCAAAAGGGGTCATGGGGACACCCTAGGGGTCCTAACATGTGATAAGGTGTAGTAGGACCCTAGGGAGCCCAAATGACCCTTTTTGACACATTTGAATACTCAAGTGTGTTCGAAGGGGTCCTAAGACCCCTTAAAAAACTCTTGAGTGTTCCAATGTGTCAAAAGGGGTTATGAAGACTCCCTAGGGGTCCTAACGCATGATAAGGCATAGTAGGACCCTTAGGGAGTCCCCATGACCCCTTTTGACACATTTGAACACTCAAGTGTGTTCGAAGGCATCCTAAGACCCCTTAAGACACACTTGAGCATTCAAATATGTCAAAAGGGCTCATGAGGACTCCTTGGGGGTCCTAACACATGATAACATGTACTAGGACCCCTAGGGAGTCCCCGTGACCCCTTTTGACACATTTGAAAGCTCAAGTGTGTCCGAAGGGGTCCTAAGACCCCTTAAGACACACTTGAGCATTTAATTGTGTCAAAAGGGCTCATGGGGACTCCCAAGGGGTCCTAATGCGTGATAAGGTGTACTAGGACCCCTAGGGACTCCCCATGACCCCTTTTGACACATTTGAATTCTCAAGTGTGTCTGAAGGGGTCCTAAGACCCCTTAAGAGACACTTGAGCATTCAAATGTGTCAAAAGGGGTCATGGGGACTCCCTAGGGGTGCTAACGTGTGATAAGGCTTACTAGGACCCCTAGGGAGTCCCAATGAGCCCTTTTGACACATTTGAATGCTCAAGAGTGTCTGAAGGGGTCCTTAGATCCCTTAAGACACACTTGAGCATTCAAATGTGTCAAAAGAGGTCATGGGGACTCCCTAAGGGTCCTAACGCATGATAAGGCATAGTAGGACCCCTAGGGAGTCCCCATGACCCCTTTTGACACTTTTGAATGCTCAAGTGTGTCCGAAGGTGTCTCAAGACCCCTTACGATGCACTTGAGCATTCAAATGTGTCTAAAGGGGTCATGGGGACTCCCTAGGGGTCCTAACAATTGATAAGGTGTACTAGGACCTCTAGGAAGTCCCTATGACCCCTTTTGACACATTTGAATGCTCAAGTATGTCTGAAGGGGTCCTAAGACCTGTTAAGACACACTTGAGCATTCAAATGTGTCAAAAGTGGTCCTAAAACCCCTTATGACACACTTGAGCATTCAAATGTGTAAAAAGGGGTCATGGGGACTCCCTAGGGGTCCTAACACGTGATAAGGCATAGTAGGACCCCTAGGGAGTCTCCGTAACCCTTTTGACAAATTTGAATGCTCAAGTGTGTCTGAAAGGGTCCTAAGACCCCTTAGGACACACTTGAGAATTAAAATGTGTCAAAAGGGGTCATGGGGACTCCCTAGGGGTCCTAATATGCTTTATCATAGGTTAGGACCCCTAGGGACTCCCCATGACCCATTTTGACACATTTGAACACTCATGTGTGTCCAAAGGGGTCCTAAGAACCCTTAAGACACACTTGAGCATTCAAATGTGTCAAAAGGGGTCATGGGAACTCCCTAGGGGTCCTAACATGTGATAAAGCTTATTAGAACCCCTAGGAAGTCCCCAAGACCCCTTAAGACACACTTGAGCATTCAAATGTGTAAAAAGGGGTGATGGGGACACCCTAGGGGTCCTAACGAGTGATAAGATGTAGTAGGACCCCTAGGGAGTCCCCATGACCCCTAGGGTGTCCCTATGACCCCTTTTGAAACATTTGAGTGCTCAAGTGTGTTCGAAGGGGTCTTAAGACCCCTTAAGACACACTTGAGCATTCAAATGTGTCAAAAGGGGTCATGGGGACTCCCTAGGGGTCCTAACACGTGATAAGGCTTATTAGGACCCCTAGGAAGTCCCCAAGACCCATTAAGACACACTTGAGCATTCAAATGTGTAGAAAGGGGTCATGGGGACTCCCTAGGGGTCCTAACATGTGATAAGGCATAGTAGGACCCCTAGGGAGTCCCCATGACCCCTTTTGACACATTTGAATGCTCAAGTGTGTCCTAAGAGGTCTTGGGACCTCTTAGGACACACTTGAGCATTCAAATGTGTCAAAAGGGGTCATGGGGACTCCCTAGGGGTCCTGGTTTGCCTTATCACATGTTAGGACCCCTAGGGAATCCCCATGACCCCTTTTGACACATTTGAATGCTCAAGTGTGTCCGTAGGGGTCCTAAGACCGCTTAAGACACACTTGAGTGTTCAAATGTGTCAAAAGGGGCCATGGGGACTCCTTAGAAGTCCTAACACATGATAAGGTGTACTAGGACCCCTAGGGAGCCCCCATGACCCCTTTTGACACATTTGAATGCTCAAGTGTGTCCGAAGGGGTACTAAGACTGCTTAAGACACACTTGAGTATTCCAATGTGTCAAAAGGGGTCATGGGGACTCCCTAAGTGTCCTAACATGTGATAAGGCGTAGTAGGACCCATAGGGAGTTCCCATGACCCCTTATGACACATTTTAATGCTCAAGTGTGTCCAAAGGGGTCCTAAGACCCCTTAAGACACACTTGAGCATTCCAATGTGTCAAAAGGGGTCATGGGGACCGCTTAAGACACACTTGAGTGTTCCAATATTTCAAAAGGGGTCATGGGGACTTCCTAGGGCTCTTAATGCATGATAAGGCATACTAGGATCCCCAAGGAGACCCCATGACCCCTTTTCACACATTTGAACTCTCAAGTGTGTTTGAAGGGGTCTTAAGACCCCTTAAGACACACTTGAGCATTCAAATGTGTCAAAAGGGGTCATGCGGACTCCCTAGAGGTCTTATTATGCCTTATCACACGTTAGGACCCCTAGGGAGTCCCCATCACCCCTTTTGACACATTTGAATACTCAAGTGTGTCTGAAGGGGTCCTAAGACACCTTAAGACACACTTAAGCATTCAAATGTGTCAAAAGTGGTCATGAGGACTCACTAGGGGTCCTAACGCGTGATAAGATGTAGTAGGATCCCTAGGGAGTCCCCATGACCCCTTTTGACACATTCAAACACTCAAGTGTGTCCAAAGGGGTCCTAAGACCCACTAAGATACACTTGAGCATTCCAATATGTCAAAAGGGTTCTTCAGACCCCTTAAGACACACTTGAGCATTCAAATGTGTCAAAAGGGGTCATGGGGACTTCATAGGGGTCCTAACACGTGATAAGGTGTACTAGGATCCCTAGTGACTCCCCATGACCCCATTTTACACATTTGAATGCTCAAGTGTGTTTGAAGGGGTCCTAAGACCCCTTCAAATGTGTCAAAAGGGGTCATGGGGACTCCCTAGGGGTCCTAACCCATGATAAGGTGTACTAGCACCCCTAGGGAATCCCCATGACCCCTTTTGACATATTTGAATGCTCAATCATGTCCAAAGGGGTCCTAATAGACCTTAAGACACACTTGAGCATTCCAATGTGTCAAAAGGGGTCTTAGGGACTCCCTAGGGGTCCTAACATGTGATATGGCATAATAGGACCCCTAGGGAGTCCCCATGACCCCTTTTGACACATTTGAACACTCAAGTGTGTCTGAAGGGGTCCTAAGATCCCTTAAGACACACTTGAGCATTCAAATGTGTCAAAAGGAGTCATGGGGACTCCCTAGGGGTGCTAACGTGTGATAAGGCATACTAGGACCCCTAGGGAGTCCCCATGACCCCTCTTGACACATTTGAACACTCAAGTGTGTCCGAAGGGGTCCTAAGACCCCTTAAGAGACACTTGAGCATTCAAATGTATCAAAATGGGTCATGGGGACTCCGTAGGGGTCCTAACATGTGATAAGGCATACTAGGACTGCTAGGAAGTCTCCATGACCCCTTTTGACACATTTGAACACTCAAGTGTGTCTGAAGGGGTCCTAAGACCCCTTAAGACACACTTGAGTGTTCCAATGTGTTAAGAGGGGTCCTAAGACCCCTTAAGAAACACTTGAGTGTTCAAATGTGTTAAAAGGAGTCATGGGGACTCCCTATGGATCCTAAGGCCTGATAAGGTGTACTAGGACACCTAGGGAGTCCCCATGACCCCTTTTGACACATTTGAATGCTCAAGTGTGTCCGAAGGGGTCCTAAGACCCCTTAAGACACACCTAAGCATTCAAATGTGTCAAAATGGATAATGGAGACTCCCTAGGGGTCCTAGTACACCTTATCATGTATTAGGACCCCTAAGGAGTCCCTGTGACCCCTTTTGACACTTTTGAATGCTCAAGTGTGTTTGAAGGGGTCCTAAGACCGCTTAAGACACACTTGAGCATTCAAATGTGACAAAAGTGGTCATGGGGACTCCCTAGGGATCCTAACATGTGATAAGGTGTACTAGGACCCCTAGAGAGTCCCCATGACCCCTTTCGACACATTTGAATGCTCAAGTGTGTTCGAAGGGGTCCTAAGACCCCTTAAGACACACTTGAGCATTCAAATGTGTCAAAAGGGGTCATGGGGACTCCCTATGGGTCCTAACATGTGATAAGGCATACTAGGACCCTTAGGAAGTCCCCATGACCCATTTTGACACATTTTATTGCTCAAGTGTGAACGAAGGGGTCCTAAGACCCCTTAAGACACACTTGAGCATTCAAATGTGTCAAAAGGGGTCATGGGGACTCCCTAGGGGTCCTAACATGTGATAAGGCATAGTAGGACCCTTAGGGAGTCCCCATGACCCCTTTTGACACATTTAAATGCTCAAGTGTGTCTGAAGGGATCCTAAGACCCCTTAAAACACACTTGAGCATTCAAATGTGTCAAAAGGGGTCATTGGGACTCCGTAGGGGTCCTAGTACGCCTTATCACATATTAGGACCCTGAGGGAGTCCCCATGACTCTTTTTGACACATTTGAATGCTCAAGTGTGTTTGAAGGGGTCCTAAGACCCCTTAAGATACACTTGAGCATTCAAATGTGTCAAAAGGGGTCATGGGGACTCCCTAGGGGTCCTAACATTTGATAAGGTATACTATGACCCCTAGGGAGTCCCCATGACCCCTTTTGACACATTTGAACACTCAAGTGTGTCCAAAGGGGTCTTAGGACCCCTTTGGACACACTTGAGTGTTCAAATGTGTCAAAAGGGGTCATGGGGACTCCCTAGGGGTCCTAATGCATGATAAGGCGTACTAGGATCCCTAGGAAGTCCCCAAGACCCATTTTTACACATTTGAATGCTCAAGTGTGGCTGAAGGGGTCCTAAGACCCCTTAAGACACACTTGAGCATTCAAATGTGTCAAAAGGGGTCATGGGGACTCCCTAGGTGTCCTAACACGTGATAAGGCATAGTAGGACCCCTATGGATTCCCCATGACCCCTTTTGACACATTTGAATGCTTAAGTGTGTCTGAAGGGGTCCTAACACATGATAAGGTGTAGTAGGTCCCCTAGGGAGTCCCCATGACCCCTTTTGACACCTTTGAAAGCTCAAGCATGTTCGATGGCATCCTAAGACCCCTTAAGACACACTTGAGAGTTCCAATGTATCAAAAGGGGTCATGTGGACTTCCTAGGGGTCCTAACACATGATAAGGTGTACTAGGACCCCTAGGGAGTCCCCATGACCCCTTTTGACACATTTGAACACTCAAGTTTTTTTGAAGGGGTCCTAAGACCCCTTAAGACACTCTTGAGTGTTCCAATGTGTCAAAAGGGGTCATGGAGACTTCCTAGGGGTCCTAACACGTGATAAGGCATACTAGGACCCCTAGGGAGTCCCTATGACCCATTTTGACATATTTGAATAGTCAAGTGTGTCTGAAGGGTTCCTAAGACCCATTAAGACACACTTGAGTGTTCAAATGTGTCAAAAGGGGTCATGGGGACTTCCTAGGGGTCCTAACATGTGATAGGGTGTATTGGGACCCCTAGGGACTCCCTGTGACCCCTTTTGACACATTTGAATGCTCAAGTGTGTCTGAAGGGGTCCTAGGACCTCTTAAGACACACTTGAGCATTCAAATGTGTCAAAAAGGGTCATGGGGACTTCCTAGGGGTCCTAATGTGTGATAAGGCTTACTAGGACCCCTTAAGACACACTTGAGCATTACAATGTGTCAAAAGGGGTCATGGGGACTTCCTAGGGGTCCTAACACGTGATAAGTTGTACTAGGAGCCCTAGTGAGTCCCCATGACCCCTTTTGACACATTTGAACACTCAAGTGTGTCCAAACGGGTCCTAGGACCCCTTAAGACACACTTGAGCTTTCCAATTTGTCAAAAGGGGTCATTTTAGATTCTTTAGTGCTTCTAGTGAATCCAAATTTAGTTCTTATAAAGATGAGATGTTAGTGAATGACTTCTTGCTAATACCACTCTTCCACCAGATCCAGATTTCAATCCTTTTGTTGATCTATAGGCTCAATCGTGAGCCCACAGGATTGGCCAAGAGAAAAATGTGATTGTATATCAACTGATTACAAAATGTTCAGTTGAGGAGAAAATATTGCAATGATCAAGAAGAAAATTGACTATGGAAAATCTAGTTATGAATTCTGTTAAGAATGAAACTATTAAGGAATTGCATGAATCACAAACCATGAAAATAACCTTCTGCAACAAAGAACATTCAAGCTATAGAATTTATTAACTCTGAATTTAAATGTCTTATTAGCATTCATGGAAGAGATTTCATTAGCATCCATGGAAGAAATTTCATTAACTTCAGAAAAAATCATGTAAAAAAATTCATTAACTTCAGGTGAAATCATTTAAGATGGACAAAAACAAAATCGTATTACTCAGAAATGGCAGAGAAAGAAAATGAGATAAACCAAATTTATCAAATTCTTGCAATCCGTAGCTTCTCTCCGAGTGCAAAATGACAATCCATGGAGCCAAAATTATGGTGAAAATTAAATTCTTCGAGTAAGTCATTCAGAAACGTGCAGAATACTGTAACGCATGATGATTTATAGAGAATTTATGATGGACTATGCTGTGCAAAAGCCCACAATCCCTACCATATCTCAGAGTACTGATGAGAAGCAATGGCAAAAGTCTGAGACAGAGGCGGCACCGACATTGAAGCGACAAGACATTCTTCATAATATCGGGGTGGCGCCATCGAAACAACAAGGCTTTCCTCATAATATCGCGCCGCCGCTGATCTCTTCTTTAAATTTATTAATGCGGTCGGTTCTACAGAGCTTGCATAATTTCCAATACAGCTGCTCATTTTACCATACCCTTCCCCACTCTCCATAATCTTTGACCGGTTCAAAGATCTGTCTGGTTGTTCTTGTTTAACCTCCCAATGACTCTGTTGAGATGGCGGATTATCAAAAGGTGTGGTACAATTGTCCGGTTCAACCAGAATCTATTTTTGATATTAATATATAATCAAATAATATTTAATGTAAAATGTATATTATATATAATATTTAATATATATAATATATAATCTAATATATAGTTTTTAATATTAATATATATTAAATAATATTTAATGTAATATGTATATTATATAATATTTAATATATAATTGATATTATAAATATTTAATATATCTAATATATAGTTTTTTATATATAATATATCATATGAAGGATGGAGAAATGGGAGGGAGAAAGTGGAGGGAAGGGAAAGTGAAAATTAAAAATTCTGCTGTCATTTTCGGGTACCTAAAAATATTGGGTTCCCGATTAGGCTCGGTATTGCCTTGTGCACCAAACCTACATGGTCAACTATTGAAATGTCTCAAATACATGTTTTTCCCCTATTTCTCTGAGTTCTAGACTTCGACAATGTAGCTAACAACTTTTTTTTCACACGAATTTGATAAAATGAAAAGGGTATTTTAAGGATATTATCAGCTTTCTATCGATATAATTGCTGTCAAATTTTGAATTCAGTAAGTAATTATTATTTATTTTCTAATTGAGCTACCTCTAAAGTGTTGATTTATATACCGATTGAAAAATGACTATAACTTTCAAACAGTATAACATTTTTGAAATCCGAAAAATGTGTCACATTCTATGCTTCGCCTACTATAAGAAATTTTTTGTTTTTTTTGAATTTTGTAATGTTTTGAATGAGATAAGGTGGTCAGACACAGAAGATTTTTTATTCTGAAAATGTTTGTAGTAGAAAATTCATAATTTTTTTTTTTTTTGGAATAAAATTACAAAAAAATATGTGTCACATCCAAGCATGAGTCTACTACTTATATATTAAATCTTATAAAAAAATATTATCATTTGATCATGATTAAGGTGGTTAGACATACCCCTACTTATTTTTTTCCTAAAATTTTTGTACTGCTGTATTGAAATCTATACTTTTCACCAATTATATTAATTTTTTTTTAGAAAAGGCCTAGTATTTTAAAAACTAAATTCAATTTCCTACAGATTCTATTCTTACAACTTTTTGGTATTAGGTTGATAGCTAGTTCAAATTTTCACGTCAAGTTGACTAACCTTGATTTGCTGATTTTTCATTGCCACTTTTGGGCATAGTTTGGCCCCTCATGATCTTGCACATACCCATATATATATATATATATATATATATATATATATATATATATATATATATATATATATATATATATATATATATATATATATATATATATATATATATATATATATATATATATATATATAACACAATGTATTTACGTATATATATTGCATTTTGCATTTTTCATAATTTCAAACTGAGATATATCAATCCATCCAATCCAGATATCAATCGATTGAATCCTTACAATTTTCAATCAATTGTTGGAATTAGAAGTTCGCATCAAGTGATGACTACATGACAACACAAGCCTCCATTGATTGAACTAAGAGATAAATCATGCTTTTGTGAAGATTGTCTTAACAAAAACACAATGAGTCAATGTGTTAATATTGCAAATGGATATATTTCACAATGGGATAAAAAATAGTTAATCAGAATGCCTCCTTATGAAGATAATGACAATGACATACACATCCATGATCCTATATATTCAGCTAACTATGAACATGTTTCTGATTTCATTATTATAGGTGCGTATTTTTGATTTCTAGTTACATTACATGTGCATGTTTCTATATATATATTTTATATTCTTGAGGTTTATAAGAAACTTGTACATAAATATAAATTGTACAGGTGATATTTTTGTTGTGGTTGCAGATCGTGAGAATGAAGAAGGTGTAGATTATTATCTACTAAGATGCACCAATGAAAAACACAAGTTGCCTGAAGAAATTATCGATGGTGATGGACAATAATATTCGACCGGTTTGGTTGTTATTGAAGGCACCTATTATCAACAAGCTAAGATCGACAAAAATGGAGTTGAATTTATTGAATACATGCTTGGACAGAGAGTTCTACATTAGAGTCACTTGGTTATAGCAATGAAATTGCAGTTTGAAACTGTGCCAAAAAAAGGGTCACGTGGAAACCAAAAGTGGAGGTTGTCTATTGAAGAGCATGAAATTGTTTTGGAGATAATAAAGGATAGAGAGGATCCAGACTACATGTATCAGGAGCTTTAGGTTGAAGGATTTTAATTTGTGCATACTTAAAAATCCTATTTGAAACTTACAAACTATAAATTTGATTTCAAATTTATGATTAGATTGAATTTATATTGATTAAACTTGAATTGAATTTTAATTGATTAGATCACGTGAGTTCAATAAATACCTTTTCCAGTCTATATTTCTAAATTGATTAGATTGATTAGATAGATAAATTGAATTTTAATTGATTCTAGAACTTTTGATACTTTCTACTTGAATTTTAATTTCAATTAGAACTTTCAATACTTTTTTCAATTGATTAGAATATATCAAGATTCTAGATGAAAAATAATTCCACTCCAGATATATTAAATTGATTAGATTGATTCTAGGTAAATTGAATTTAAGGGGTATATTAAATTGATTAGATTGATTCTAGGTAAATTAAATTGATTCTAGATATATTTAGATTGATTCTAGGTCTTAAGGGGTCTTAAGGGTCTCAAGGGGTCATATTAGGAAATGTTAGGTCTTAAGGCATCCTATTAGGTCATGTTAGGTCTTAAGGGGTCCTATTAGGTCTTATTAGTCATGTTAGGTCTTAAGGAGTCATATTATGTCTTAAGGGTCCTATTAGGTCTTATTAGGTCACATTAGGTCTTAAGGGGTCATATTAGGTCTTAAGGGGTCCTATTAGGTCTTATTAGTCATATTAGGTCTTAAGGGGTCCTATTAGGTAATATTAGTCATATTAGGTCTTAAGGGGTCCTATTAGGTAATATTAGTCATGTTAGGTCTTAAAGGGTCCTATTAGGTAATATTAGTGATGTTAGGTCTTAAAGGGTCCTATTAGGTCATGTTAGGTCTTAAGGGGTCCTATTAGGTCTTAAGGGGCCACATTAGGTCTTAAGGGGTCATCTTCGGTCTTAAGGGTCTTAGGGGGTCCTATTAGGTAATATTAGTCATGTTAGGTCTTAAAGACTCCTATTAGGTCATGTTAGGTCTTAAGGGGTCCTATTAGGTCATGTGAGGTCTTAAGGGGTCATGTTAGGTCTTAATGGGTCATCTTAGGTCTTAAGGGGTCCTATTAGGTCATGTTAGGTCTTAAAGGGTCCTATTAGGTCATGTTTGGTCTTAAGGGGTCATGTTAGGTCTTAAGGGGTCCTATTAGGT